>JAYJLV010033796.1:10879-27270 GCA_036873485.1 Torymus texanus | reverse complement strand
GCTTTTACGCCCCCTGTATAGAAAAATATCGTTCGATACACGTGCGAAAGATGATTCTACACTCGTGTGATTGTCACTAGAAATATACTAGTATAAAACACATGCGTAAAATCTATATTATAATATTTTAAATAATTTTTTCAGGTCGTTTTGGCCAAAAAGGTCATAAGGTATAAGATCCCCTTAATATACCGAAAACATTTTCTTTTTTTTGCCTATACAAGGTCGGTTCAAGACAGGTCTGTTTAAGTCGGACTACAAAAATCATTCTTTGTATACGCTTCTAAAATATAGCAACCAACTTTCTTTCATTTTTTTTTATATTACAAAGTAACAACAAGAACACCAGAGATCACTCAGAAAATGGAATTGCTTGATACAAGAAGAAATAATATTAACTACCTAGAAAGCTATTAGTATTTTATAAAAATAAATATTCCATCTAGAAGATGATACTATTATAAAATATAAAATAAGCAAAATAAAATACGATAAATATATCATATCAAAATAACGTCCTACGACAGAAGAATTAATCCTTCCCCAATATCTTTTTCTATGCTCAGCTTCTTTATCTCAGATTTCACATCTGAATTCACGTCAATAACTCCTGTTGTAATGGCGTACAACTATGACGCTGACTATATACGTGTAAACAAAAGCGAACGAAGAATTACGAGCGTGCAACAGTTGAGTGGGGAGCGAAAGCTCGACGCGAGTGGACAACTTGTCTCTTTCTCTCTCTCGTCCGAGAACCGCTGTATCTGCAGTAACGCCGATGAACGGAAGGAGACGCAGCCATGTCCTAGTCCATCGTCGTTGAGCGTATGATAATAAAAGTGTCTTTAATTATTACTACGCCAAGCAAGCTTCTGTAAGTCCTTGAGTAAAAAAAGAAAAATTTATAAAAATTTAAAAAGCGTTGTTAAAGGGGTTGAATATTTATGTTGGAACTTGCGCATGAACAAAGTAGTATTTATTCGGATTCATTTATAAAATTCATTTGGATAAGGGAATTTATCTGTTATGGAAAATAAACATGCAGTTTTCCTGGTGAGAATTTAATCATTTTTGAATCGACAATAGACAATTGATTGTCTTCTTTGCCTTCTCATTATGAACAGGCTCTGGAGAAAATTTACTTTATTGATACATCAATAACTTTACCAGTATTGTTTCCAATCACACTGCTGATACCTTGGAGAGACGAGAAACCCCTTCTTCTCCATGAGCCGTCTCCAGACACACTCAACGTGTCACTTGTTGTTTTAGAAATCTCTTTTGCCACTGCTGCACTCATTGAAGTTTCTGCAACAGTTTCACACGCATCACTCAAAATTTTATTAATTTTGTCATAACTGCTATGTGATACTGGCTGTGATAAATCCATGAGTCCACAAAAAGTAGATAATCCAGCATGTCCTTGTCTAAGTGCACGTAAAGCCAATACAGATCTCCTATTGATTTCATAAGCATGTGGCGTTTCCGCGCATCGCTCCACAGCCACTAGGGCGAGTCCAGACCCTTCATTCCTGGAAACGACCGGAACACGCATCCTGACTATATATACCAGGTCCAAATCAGCTCAGACATCCACCGCGTCTAAGGCACGGGTTACCATAACTGCCTTACTGATGAGTCCAGATGGTAACCCGAGGACGAAACGCCACCTCCATCTTTACCGACCCAACACCTAACATCACATTCACATCGTAGTAATCTCCTTCCCCGCGCTGCGCGAAGGAGCTCTTACAAGCATTTGCTTGGGATCCCACAAGATGACATGAATTAACTGTTGTATTTTTTTGGTACTCTTTGCATATTATTGCAATCTTGAAACCAAGTTCTCTCGTATCAACATTCAAAAATATGAAATTAAAATAGTCTTTAAAAAGACTGATGAATTTAAAAAAAGATATTAAACAATATTTTGCTTAAAAAACACTTGATATTTTTAATAAAAGCAAGACCTTTTAAAATTAAAATATGCAAGTATATAAACACAGGAAGAACATAGAGCACCGTATTTCTGGAACACCTAAGGTAAAGTTCTTTTACAGTGCTCTGCTTTATCGACAGGGGTAACTGTCATAAACAAGAACTTTTTTTCAAATGACACACATGAAAATTTATTTTTGCATTTTATGACATTAGCGTTCTCAAAAATAACGAAAAAGTACCGAATCTCTTATATACGTCTAGATAGGTAATTACGTCCTCTGTTACACCAAAAAAAATCAGCGAAAAAAAATGGCTATTTCGAGAAAAATGTATTTTTCTAAAAAGTGCATTTTTTAGTAAAAATTGCATAATTGATGCATTTTTTTAATTTTTCTCAAAATAACATTATGTATGTGAAAGAGTACGCAAAACTGAGTAAAATCACATATAGTGTTCTTAGAAGTTTTCAAAAACTGATATAGTTTTAGTAGTTTAAAAATGATGCCGAGAAAAATTTTTTGCAAGGAAAAATTTTCTTGGAATTTACGCGATCGCTGAACGGGCAATTCAGGTGCAATTAAAAAATGGAAAAATAGGTGTCAAATATTTTTTTGAGGAGAATAACATACTAAAATTTCAAAAAGATCGGTGATGGAGGCATACGCTGACTACATGATTTGAGATGGATTCAGCCAATATATCTTATCCTTGTGGGAAACTAAACATGAGGCGAATTTTCCGAATTTTATTCCATTTTAAAAATAACCTTTATAAAAATTATATGCGCATTACTCCTATAATTATACACCGCAATAATTTCCATCAACTGTTAGATAATTTGCACTACTTCCAGATTAATAAAAATAGGGAATAGAAAAATTGGTTTGATAAACATAGATTTAGCGTATTCCAGGTACTCAGATACGACGCCTCAGTAAATAGCCGCTTTCTAAATTGAGGGTTTTCCCCAGCCAAATGCATAATGTTTTCGAAAATATTTCTATTCAGTAAATACCACATTTCAAATAAACTTATTTCTACAATATTTACAATTAAACCATTTTTAATATAATTTATTTAATCATTATGAACCAATATGCTTACCAAGAATTGTACTCTTTATTGCATCACTTCTGTTAGGCCGATTTTTCTGAAAATTAATAATTTTATATATTCTCTGTTGCGTTTTTATTATATTAACCAATTAAATAAAGTCCTCCCATGCTTTACTAACTCATAAGCTTTATTGCATCCATACTGATTGAGTTCCAAGAATTTACAATAATCATTTGTCCAAATAATTTTCAGTATAAATTTAAATTAGATCAAATATTTCAAGTATGTAAATTCTATTTATTTATCATTCATCCTTTTATAATTAATTCCATTTTATTTACTAAAACTACAGTATTTTCTCAAATTATGGTTAAACTAATTAAATTATTTAATATTTGATATTGTAAAATTCTTCCTTCTAGTAAAAGAGACTGATATTTCATACTGTTAAATCCGCATTACTTTTCCGCTGTAAAAACAAACTGTTTAATTAATTTTACCTTATAAATAATGACCCGATTCATGTGTAACTAACAGATAACTCTAAATTACAATTGTGTTTATTAGGATTGAAATTTAAACTATAAAAATTAGTTGTTTTTATTTGAAAATTTGTAAAATCCTAAGTTTGTCGCAAACATTTAAATGTAAAGTATTTAATTTATTAGTTTTAATTATTTATATATTCTTCAATAGTTTAAATTGTTATTCTATTATAAATTGCTTAAATAACCATAATTTTTATATTTTATTGCTCCTAACATGATTCTAATTAAGTTAGAACTTTCATTCGAGTTTGTAGTAAATCTTTACATTTAAATATTTCACAATTTTCGATTACATAAGTTGTCAAAATAATATTAATGCGAAACCGAAGCGAGGTCCGGAATTTTAGCCCGAAAATATTGAAATCAGCCAGAGGAAAAGAGAGGAAAACATATTCTCTCTCTCTCATCTACTATCTCCGTCGCACAATATATTTTTCTATCTCGCACCCACGGAATGATACGAGCTGCCGAAAACTACCCCAAGGAAAGGATGAGCGCCCGCTCTTTGTGTATAAAGATAGGGCCTTACCATCTCCACCGTTTGAAGAAGAAGATAAGGAGATACACCCACATATCATTGGGCCTCCCTTATACATAGGAGTTATGGAAAATTATGGATTTTCTTGGAGTTTTTCACATCTCAGGATTTTCATTCGACACCGCAGTTTTCCAGAAGAGGAGCGACCTTATTAAAAGTAGCTGCAACCCACCAGATCCTTGTTCAACTTATCCCGAGAGGTGGTGACTCGTCGGACCCCGCGAAGCGGGTGTTTTTTACTATCTCCTATTATTTTTTATTATTATTTTGTTTTTTCCTATTTTCTCTGTATTCTGAGTTCTGTCTACCCCGGGAAGGAGACAACTTACCGGACCTCGCTGCGCGAGTAAAATTCAAATTCACTCTATATTATAAGTCTCTGTATTTAAACTTAGTGTATACTATTTTATTTTATTTTGTCAATTTCGTTCGTGTTTTCTTCCAATAAAAATTAAAAATTTATCTTTAAACGCGAGTGCTTATTTTATCAACTTTAACCCTCAGCCACCAGCAAGGAATATCAAGGACGAGCCAGCAAAAGGAAAAGTAAGTAATAGTCTTAAGTAATTATTTAGCTAGATTACGTGAATTCCTGTTATTTCCACTATTAGAGTCAACCTCCGCCGTTTTTTTTATTATTATTAAAAAGTACCAGATTGCTACCCTAAAACAATTATTGTCATTCTCTTGACGTTCGGTCCGAGGTAATGAGAATAAAAAAAAATTCAAACCCACCTAAGATCAGGGTACGGTATACCCACCTATGCCCGTTTCAGAGATTTAACTTTGGTTGGTACAATCAAAACGAACATTTTTTTATAAATTCACCGTGAGTCAATTTTCTTCCCATTTAAGTGTCCCCATTTTTCGTCTATATTTCAGGAAGCTCACTCGAGCTATTAGATTTTTAATAATCTAGACTCAAAACGAGCTCTGAGTAAACGCAAGTTTACTCATACGCGTACGTCTAACTGGACGTAACACTATAATAAGAATACAAATCACTAATATTCGAGGTACATTTCTACATATAATTAAAATGACTAGATTTAATGATTACTTTACATTTTGGGTATTTATTTCAGAATTTTCTTTTGTTAAATTTGTTTCGGAAGAGAGAGAGGGGAGGGAAACTTGCCGTAGTTTGACTTGTTGATAACTGTACAATATAAATAATTTTTTGTACTAATATATAAAACTGTACAATATAAATAATTTTTTGTACTAATATATAAATTCTTTACGTTAAAAATAATTTTAAAAATTACTATTAATAAATTAATAACTTACATTAATATTCATTATTTCTTTTAGAAATACATCGCATATTCAAGCTTATTTTTTTTTAATTTTATTCTTATTTATAAAAAATTGAGTATCATACTCTTAAAATATCAATCATCATGATGACGTTTGATTTTCCTACATTTGTCGGTTTGTTTTCGACAAATTTTTTCTAAATTTTTTCTCAAAAACAAATGAAGGTTTACAAAACAGTGAAAAATTTGTTTCTTCGCTAACTACAGTTCTGGACCATATAAAAGGCCTAGCAAAGATCTAAGGGAAGGTAAATATACCCTCTTTTACGTGTAAAAAGTTGGAAATAATTGGTTGATATTTATGTATTAAAATATATGACTTTTTATTTCAGAAAAAGGTGTCTAGCCCTCTTAAATGAGTTTAATAAATGGTTTAAATTTCAAGTCGATTGATAAAATATTCTTTAAGCAACAGGTATTCACAAATATTTAAAAACTATATTTATAACCTCCAATCTTTGTTCGTAACAGTGAAATTTTTCTAGCCACCGAACTTGATCTGAAGATATAAAAAAGCTACAGATGTAATTCAGATGGACACCCACCGTACTCTCACTCGCAACAGTAAACAAATTAATCGAGCACACGTATATTATAACATGGAGTTCCATCTGTTGGAATCTACATGACAGAGTTTTTCAAATTTTTAGTCCATATAAGACTATTGTGAACTATGCTAATAATTTCCTATGAATTCTCGTGTAAATAGAACGTGGGGACAAGTGCCAGTTTTCAAAATGATGGTCGTACATTTTTATGGTAAAGAAAAAATTAAGTACTCTGCTGCACCACTAACGCCACGGTATACTTACGGCAAAAAGCGTAAATAGAATTTTTCTTTTGTAAATTTTTGTATTTTGGGGAGCTGTCCGCATTTTCATTTCTTTATTTCCTATAACCTTGCAAAGTTTCAAAAGAATCCCTTCATTCATTTAAAAAAAAAAACTGATTTGACTGATCAGATGGTAAAACAGGCGAGGTCGACGTCCCCTTAAAGATATTTATTTGAAACTGTCAGATTTTTTCAGGCAACGAACTCATTTCAGAGATATAAAAAAGCTATCTTTGTGTCAAATTTCAAGAAGACTGATTGATTTTTACTCCAGTTATTATGCGACAATAAAAATACCCTTTTTTTCTCAGAAACGAATGAAAATAATCACTTGAAATTTTTACAGAAAGAAGTTCTTTTTATACTTAATAACTGGTAGAATTTTCGTTGCAATATATATATATATATATATATATATATAATATTTTCGAAGATAAAAATTATTAAAAAAATACGTTTTCCAAAATAAAAAGTGAAGATCGATAGATATTCAAATGATTAAAAAATGAAAATATAGATAATTTGATTCTCTTTCAAATTCATTTTAAACAATTGAGAAGAATTTTCCTTATCATATAAAGAATAAAGAAAAAGTGAAATTCCAAATTTCAAAATTTAATTATAAAACAAAAGAAAGTTTAAAGCTTTTAGAAGTGTACGGTAAAATTTTGTTTACACAAATATTCAGTTTGAAAAATCTTGCAGAAAGTATTCTGGAGTCTTTAGCAGGGTCACAGTTTAAAATCCCTCTCCATAGGTTCCAAAATTTCCTTTACCTGCTCGCTGCAACCTCGGGCGTCGATTTAGATCTTCTGGGGCTTACGTTAAAACAAAAGTGCAGGGGAAAGTTTAAGAAGCATCCAATCAACGCCTACATTTCGTTTGGAAACTTACTGAAACGGATATAGGTGGAGCAGAAAAGTCCAACTACCCCACTCCGTTTTGCTCTACAGTAGTAGACGCGCGAAAACTGAAGGAGCAGCCCATGCGTCAACGTTCGTCTCAGTCGTCTTAAGACTGTTCTAGTCAAGCGTCGCTTCTCATTTTTAGTGCCAACGTGCAACAGCTCGAATAATGGGTAACTACTTGTCAAGAAAAAAAACGAGCCGTCAGGAAAGTACGGAGTTTACTGAAGTATGTTGCAAAAAGGTCGTTACGATTGTGTTATGTTAAATATTATTTTTTCTTGTTTTTTTTCTATTACACTCAGAAAACAATCTTCTTGTACCAACGATAATCTTCCTGTCGGAGGAGAATTTCCGCTGAAAATAGGGCCAAGAGGATATCTTCCTATGAAAGGAGGAATAGTCGGAGGAAGAAGGATAAAATCTTGCAACAGGGTATCACGATTCCTATAACGGGATGATGATTTTTGGCACAAAAAGAAATTTTTTCGCGCAGGAGGAATCCTTCCTTGTCGCATGAAGATTTTGCCGGAAGGAATTTCATTTTAATACCGGAAGATCGTTTTTCTGAGGGTAGATTGTTTTTCTTCGTATAGTTTCAATAATTTCAATTGATTTTTCCCTTTAGCAGTGCATCAAAAACAGCTGGAACTATTCGTTGGCGAAATCGACATCCTTGGAACAGAATCAAAATTCAGGACGATGTCGTCAACAATCGGGAGTACGTGCCAGTACCAGTCGAAAAGCATCCGTAAGTATTTTCTTTTTTATCCAACTATAACGTTCTCCATTAATCATGTAACAACTATCTAAATAAACCAATATATTTTAGAAGCGGAAAACTAAGAAAGCTATGGTCACCAAGCCTCCGAAAGATTGGCAGCAAAACCTTCTACAGGATCTCTACACGTGTCCTATCTGTTCGGATTTGCTTTACCCGTATGTAATTCAGTGCGACAACGCGCACGCCGTGTGTAAGCCGTGCGCGGGTAAGTTAGATATGTGTCCATTTTGTCGTGAAGATCCTCCATATTGGCGAAACGTGTGGATGGAGCAGCAAGCAGAACGTTTGATATGGCCATGTCGGAACGCTTGGCTTGGTTGCAAGGAAATCGTGCCTGCGCCACAGTGGCACGACCACGTGAATACATGCAAACATGCGGCGCCGAAGGTGGATGAGGAAGAGCTAAACAAGCGGATGAATGATTTCCAGTCGTGGCTCGATCGCGCGCCGGAAGTGCATTATGACTAAACGCGTACTTCGTGATAGTTCAAACAATATCTCTGGCACCAATGGTCATCATAAAATATTAAATTTTTTTTCCTGAATTGCACTTTTATTTCATTATTTTGTACTAATTTATGAATTGTAATATTTACAGTTAACCGTGTACATTGAAATTTTAACCAATAATAATGCTTCTAAGGATATTTTATTATCGTTAAATATTGATTTTTGTTGACAATACTTCTACTTAATTAACACATTAACTGCAAAATATAGTTTATATTCAACCAGGACTATTGTGATTTTAATTTTACAAATATATATGTAATAAAGTTTTCTAAACTTTAGATTTTTAATTTATGTTCAATAAAAGATGCATATAACTGTGTATTATTATTATGTGATTTATGGAATTAAATTTCCCTTTTTGCGTATAACTATCATTCTTACATAATTCAATTATTACAAAGAACTGAAAAAAAACATCATATTAATAATTTCTTATTTATAAAAATTTATTTTTAACAAATCAATTGTTCATAGACAACTTTGATGCAACTTTGACGCTTGCGCATGGCATGGTATTCCAAAATGGACCTCTTATGCCCTCATAAAAATAGTTCGTACCAAACATCGGTAACTAAAACCATTGTGATTTACAGTCACAAAAATAATTTAACTTGATTTACAGCTGGCGTGAGTCACAAATAACGATTTATTAATTAAAGTTGATTTGAATAATAAATTCATTTAAATATTTGTAACTGATATAGTTTTTCTAAATAGTTAATAAAAGCATAGATATAAAGGAAGATCAGAAATTTATAAAAATGTGAATATATCTTATTTCTCATTCGAATAAGAAATAATTAGTATAAAAAAGAATAGTGATTTACATCTTCAACAAATTCAGTTGTCCTACATAATTGAGTTTATACATTAATTATAATGTTACTTGTTCTGCTGATAAAACAGTGTCGGTATAATAGGTACATCAATTCTTAAAAAATGCAAAGTTGCATACTTTGAGATACCCACCACAATATCACGGTAAAAAAATGTTAGCAACGTAATTTCGACCTTGCCGATACTTTACGAATTTATTAATTTAATTTAGAATATCAGATACTGATGCTGTTTCTAAATATTTTAAAAAACATTCATTTAGCAATGTAGTTTTTTCATTGACTTACAGTAAGCCGATAAATTAACTTATAAAATACAAATTTGTTTAAAGCTTATTTCTCAAAACCTAATATTTTGAACTTGTGGATGGTTTTTTCTAGTACCAGTTGATGGATTTTAATGGAATAAAGTGCCAATTCTTTCTGTTTTGCTTCAACTATGGCGGAATGAGTTGTAAATATAGAATTCTATTTAATAAGTAGCTTACGTGCCAAAAACTAAAAAAATTCATGAAACTTTATAAAATTGTTGAAAAAAACATTAGTTTTTTGCATTAAACAAATACTTAATCAAATAAACTTTATATTTACAACTCTTTCCACCATGGCTAAGTAAAAAATAAGCAATTTTTTTTTGTTTTATGAAAAGCCATCGAGCAGTTTCCAAAAAAAGGTACGCACAAGTATATTTTTTCAAAATACCATAATTCTGGATGAAATGATTGGTGTAATAATATACTAAATCATTTTTTCAGATAGTTTTGGCCCCAGACGCCACTAAGGTATAAGACCACCTAAATTATGGGATAAATATTTATTCGATTCTACACGTTACATTTATCGGAAGAAAGTTGAAGCAAATTTGGATTTTTTATTAATGCCGTTATTTTTAGAAGAAATAATTAAAACCCGATGTTTACTTAATCATAATGAGAACACCAATGACAGGAATCTAATTGTATTTTGTACAGATTTTAGTGATAACAAATATAAATGACGCATTAGTTTTTTCAAAATACCAACATTATTACACAAAAGAACACCTTAGAATTTATGTTTTATAGGTTTTCACAATAAATGTTTAAAAGAATCTATTTGAATAAATTAAGGGATTATGTCATACTCATCTCTAGTAGACAACCTACCGTATGAGTCGGAAATATCTGTAGCAACAATTTTCCTCTAAGAACAACAGCGCTGATTCAGTAATAGGTAAAAGCTACTATAAAAAAGTTATTGTCTAATGTTTATTTCATTATATTTTATAAATAAAACATTTTATTCAGTTTTCTGATGAGGACGACATTGTTCGTCAAAACGTTAAACAGAAAAATAAACACATTTCACAATCAGTTATTTTTCTTTAATCCTTTTCTGCCTCGGGTGGGTCGACAACATGATTTTTAAATTTAATAATCACCAAGGAATAAATTCACAAACAATAGCACACTCTAGTGTTTTTGAATCAATATTCAAATTTCTAATTTCGTGTTCTAAGAATTTTTAAAGATACCCTCAGAAGTCTGATCGGTACAATAGGTCGCTTACTATCGGTTGGTATTCCACTCCTATAAAAACCTTATTAAGGTAAGGTAGGAATCGTGTCGATATGTTACCTTTAAAAACAGATAGGTAACGTCTCCTCCCATAATTAACTGTTACCATCAAGCAAATTACACGATATTGGATTATTTTATATTTTGTTTAAATATCATTTTCAGACGATTTTAAAAATATCGATTTAAAATTTTGCAAGATAGAAAACGTATTTTTTAATTGTTTAGAACCTATACTACAGCAATTCCTGAAATATATAATATGTATATATAACTCTCGCAATCGTCAGGACAAAAATAATCATAAACCGCGTATTACTAAGGGACAGCTCAATTAATCTTCTTAGCATTTCACACGTATCCACGATATAATCTTACTTCAGGCAGTGTGTAAACAACTGACATAAACAGGTTCATACTCACTCACTCCTCCCAAAATCTTCTCATCTCCCGTTCACCTCATCTCATCGAAACAAGCCTGCCGGCGCTTTTTTTCCACACTCGCGTCGCGGCCTCGAACATTGCCCAATACACACGGTGGAATTAAAATAGCTGCCACCGTGTGTTAAATAAGTCGGCGCGAAGTAAAGGTGTGCGCGTGTATACGTGTGACACGCGCGCGCGATGGGATTGTAGAAAGAGGAAAAGAGAGAGAAAGAGAGAGAGAGATGATCGAAAAAAGAGAGGAAAGTCAACTCCCCCCTCAACAGTGGGAGGAACTAAAATTAGTGGTATAACCACCGGGTGTGGAGTAGCAACGTGCGCGTGAAAGAAAGATTCGGCATTTCCGAAAAGTTCTCGCGGTCGATAAGGCGAATACACGCGTGATCGCTATTATCGTGAAAATCAGATACTTTTGTATTTTTTTTTATCAGTTTCTTATATTTTCGTCGCTGTTTTCTGTGGTTTTGAAGTTTTTTTTTTATTTTTCTTTTCTTTGTGTGTGATTTTTAGTGCAACATGATTGGTTCGCGATCAATTTCCGCGACAATCGTCGTAATGCTCCTCGTTTGCAATGCTGACGAGGTTTTAGGTGAGCTTAGTAAATACGCTAACTGTATATTGTTAAGAAAGTAAATAAGAAAGTATTGATTTGTTTAAGTATCCAACATAGATGTGAAACGTGATGCGAAGTCTGAAATTTATTTTGAACTTGATTTCAACTTATATAGCTAGAGTATTAAGAATTTTGTAAACATCTTGTAGGACGAACGCATGTTAAGAATACAACTGTTAATCGTATAGATGTTACGTATGCTAAGAATAATTTTATTTACCTTCAAATTAAACATATATGAAAAGAAGAACCATATACTTTGTAATCGTTTTATTTTTTTTTTTTTTAATATTTATTATTTCTCTTTAGTGATTAGTATACAATTTTATAATATTTTAATAAGAATTAAAATGCTATTACATTTTATTAATAATACGAAAAATCTTACGTTTCTGTAAATTAGTTAGCACAGAACGAAGGATTTATAGTATTAGCGCCGAAAAATTGACGATAAATTAAGAAAGTACGCTTTTTCTTTTATATTTGAAAATTTCATAGAAAATAATGCATCCAATACTACAATGATATCATCTATCGAAGAGTTGATTTTAATTATTCCAACACACCTGTGTATAGAACCTCATACAAACTTTCGATTCCACATCACTAAAAAAAAATTTCAAATCTCTTTTTTACAATTTCTCACACTACTGTGCAAGAAATTAAAAAAAAAGCCACTTCGCATCACAGTTACACGCACCCGCGTCCTCCACCTTTTCCTAGCAGACCAACAACCTCATCACCCTCAATCCTACCTGACATTCCACGTCGACTTCCCATCTCTCTCTCTCTCTCTCTCTCTAACGATCACAAAACAACCATTAAAACCGCACGTCGGCTTGTACTCAAAGCGAAATGACAATCCTCAATCTCATCGTCTGATGTGCACTTGTATTATGTATATCTATATATATACAGGTAGAAAGTGCGTGTGCACGAGCAAGGGATGTCGGGAAAATAACGTCAAGAGCTGTAAGACGCCTTATTCCTGCTACACCGAGCTCATCTACAGTGGAGACCCTGGGGCGTCCAACGGCGCGACTATGCGCACAACTCGTGGATGCACAGAGTAATTATATTGAATGATTGTATAACGTTGTAGAGTATTGCATTGCTTTGGGTTGTTGCAGCATAGGTCGAAAGGTGTGTGTTTGGGTTTTTGATGGTCCGAGGTTACAGATTTATCTGTACTGGATAAATGAGAGTTAATGGTTTAAGAATTTTTAGATTGAAATTTTAATCAATGAGAATAGAATATGGCTGAATTTCTTTTCTTTCTATTTATTTTTAAACCTTCACTTGACAAATTTTTGTAATACACTAAAATGATGTTAAGTAAATACTGAATGTGTGTAAAGTATAGGAGATATGTTAAATTTCTAGAATCTTAGTGTATTATACAGAAATTATGTAATGGTTAATATCTTTGTTTAATTTAAATCTATTGATTAGAATCAATTTAAGATAATTATTATAAAAATTTGCATTAGTTGTTTAAATCTTTAGAACGAAAAATTTTAAATTTCATTTACGTATATTATAAGTATTATTTTGAGCGTGAAGACGTCAATAACTTGATGCAGAATACGATTCTCACTGTTTTTGTTCGGGAAAATTTATTTTCATTTGTGCCCCCAATTTAAACGTGAGACGTAAAAACGTAAATATAGAAATTTAGTTTGACTGATTTATCGATAAACGCTTGTGAAATCATAATTTATTTTTGTTATGAAATAAACTTTAACATATACTACACGCGTGAAATATAATATTACACACTAAACAAAATCTTGTTTCATTCGACATTTTCTCAACACAATTAAGAAGTAATAAATTTTCTTGCATACAACTAATCAACGCTTTAATGCAGCGCATCACTTAACCATCGCTTAAACCTCGCTGCATTTTGTTTTGACCAGAGCTTTGATCCTATTGAGAATAACAAATATAAATTTCTTTTTTCTTTTAATTCAAAAATAACCGCCATCTTGCCATAAATTGTGGCTTAAAAAAGAAACCGTACGCGCAAAGTGTGTCGCTAAGAGTATCTCCTTTATATACCCATATTATATATATATATATATATGTGTGTGTGTGTATGTATAATTTTTTTTTCTCATGGATCGCAAAAAATGACTTTACATGTAAACGGCGTTATTTTTTCCCCGTCGTTCTCCATAATCATCAAGAGTCCGGTATTATGGTATGCAAATCAAGCGTAATATGCCGTAATCGACGAGAATTTGCTTGACTTTCGGAAACTCGTATATTTATAGTCAGCATCTCTCTCTCTCTCTCTCTCTCGTTCTATCTTTCTGTCTTTCTCTCTTACTCGATCGAACGAGCGATACGATCATCCTCTCGCACACGCTGCCACGATTTTTAGTCATCGTAAAAGCAAATTGACCAAAAATTATCGATATACTTTCGACTCTTATCAACATCGGCATGAATTATTCCACGTGGCCTAAATCAAGCGCAATATAAACCTCTTAATTAAATCGAAATTGGATTACAATAACAAGCTCGTGTGCATCATCAGCAATCTTTTAATCCGTGTATATATTTTGCGTGCGATAACTTCATCTATATATACAAACGCGCAAAAGGCTTTATTGGTACTACGGGGTCATGAACTTTATCGACTCGAATCTTCTTCTATCTCTTTTCTCTTTCGATAGTCATGCTTGCGGGCTGTTGTTGACTGCAGCTCGCACTCGCGCGATTTATTAATCTTCGACAGGAGCTGATACTTCTATACTGCTGATTGTTGCCGTCCCGCATATAATCAGTTCATATGTGGCAAGTTCCACGAAATCTATTTGGAACTAGAGATTATTGTTTTTAATTGATATTCTCGTTTAATTTGCCAAGCTTCACGCTCGTCTCAGTATTCAAAGTTCGATATGCATGTCGCAACTGCATAGAACGACGCTTACTATAGTGTAATAACTTTTATTTTGTTATATTCATTTTATATATACTGCGGGCTATATAAGAAACAAATTTCTATCGTCCCGTCATGATATCATTTTTATAATTTGGCGAATAGATTTTCATCGAATTCACAATTTTATCGATTGACTTTTGTATAGCGTCGAAGCTTTTACGCGCAGGTAAATCGTTTTTTTTCTTTTTTATCGGCACCTTCTTTTAGCTTTTTTAAATATCTACATTACCACTCCAATATAATACCTGTCTTAATTTCCAGATCAGATTTCAAAACGCACTCGATCAGTCTGCTTAAAAAATTTCCACCACTTTTACGTTCTCTTGCTCTTTTTTCTCTCTCTCTCTCTCTCTCTCTCTCTCTACCTTTATAAGCAAAAACAATCATGGTGATCATCGTTACTACAAACTGACGTAGCATCTTCGACTTTAGGTTTTCTTGCTTCGTTAAAATGCTCTTTACGTTGTGGTTTACAGTTTAACGGTGAAATATGCAAATCGCCGATTTTATGATGGCAAACGCGCACGCGCTGTCGTCCGATTAAAGGCCTGAACGCATACAAGCGCAAGCATTGCGAGGTTCGCAATGTTTACTCGTATGCAAATCGCGCACGCATTTGCTTTGATATAATCAATGCAGATGATGAAAACTTCAATGTGCGAGTACGCGTCGGTATATTTACGTTCGACGAAAAGTAAATGTGTATATGTAGGGGTTTGATACACTGTTTATTGTTTGCGAATTTATTTTCGATGTTGTCTACATCTCTTGGTTATTTACAAGTTAGCCGAAGCAGATTAATGGTATGGATTTATATTTTATTTTAGAAAAAGAGAAACTTTATTGTGATTGGAAGTTTTCTAATTTATTGGATATATTAACTATATTTTAGATATACAAAAGAAGATTGGTGCAAAGACAAGTTATTTACACTTACAAGGAGAATAATTTAAATCCGAATCACGAATTTTGCTCAAACTTTGAGATATATTTTTAAATGCTAAAATATGAAGAAAACTATTGGACCCTAACGATTTGATAAACTAAAATTATATCAACATTTTCAGCTGTATTTAAAAGAAATATTGAAAAAATACTACGTTTTTTTTATGTTAATTATTCAGTCTAGAAAGTCCTTACGTGCAATTGCAAAAAAAAAAATTAAGCCAACTTTAAGCGATGTCCATGAGTGTGCGTTTCTCCATTGTATAGATTTTTAAGGTCAAATAACAAAATGAAGTTGGCTGTGAGGACGACTAAGCTATTCATTAAATAAATTAGTTAACTTTTGAATTTTGAAAAAAAACTCATCACATGAAACTTGCCTTATCCTGAAATTATATTTAAAAAGATAAATTCAATTGTGAATGATTTTTTTTTAATACCTTTGTGCAAGATATTTTTGTTCCGGGACCAACATAAAAAACAATAGAGTAAAATACCAAATGCAAACCTATACTAAATTATCTATATATGTAGTTCAGAAAAACGATCTGATGATAATTTTGCAATAATTCGACATCACGCGAAACTTTCACTCACAACAGCTTATATAA
>JAYJLV010033796.1:0-10779 GCA_036873485.1 Torymus texanus | reverse complement strand
TTCAGAAAAACGATCTGATGATAATTTTGCAATAATTCGACATCACGCGAAACTTTCACTCACAACAGCTTATATAACGTTACATTCGTTCTCAGCTAATGTAGCAACCCTTAAACTAGTAAACATTTCTTTTTACCATTACCACGCATGCTAAAACTTTCCTGCAATCAACAATAATTAACCATCTACAAAACTTCTATTTATCCAACCACTCGTTTATCAACGAATCCCTCTTCTGATATATTCCAGAAGCCCAACACCATTACTCTGTGAAACAAAATCCTGGCAATCAAGCGACGAGGAAACTGCCTCCACGTCTCTCGAGGTCCTAGGCAGATCAGCTTGGCCTCGGCTTACCTGTTGCAACGACCGAGACTACTGTAACGCTGCTGACGAGGATTTCGAACCCACCGCTCGACCGAACAACGATCGCGTAGATGGAACACTGAATAACTCGTCACACAGTCGTGATACCATGGTGGATCAAGGATACCCTGATGTCGAAGTCGTAGGAAATACTCTGGATCTTCATTCGAATAGCATACAGCAGCTGCACTTTGTTGCGCTAGTATTGTCGGTGGCGGCGTTGATCTCCGTGTTTGCGGCTTGTTACGTTGTCACAAGGTTAGTAGAATTTCAATGTGTATTGTGATATTTACTCCTATTATAATCAATCACCATTCAACAATAGATGAAGCTTTGTAATAGTAAAAATTTAAGCTTTATTAAGGCTCATTTTTTTCTTTTTTTTTGTGCGAATCTGAGAAAAAATACATTTTATATTTTGCAGATGCGTTTTTTTATGGTGAATTTTCTATTTTTAAAATATCACTTTTCAATTTTCTGATACTCCAAAATTAATATCTCTTATGTATTATAATTCCTTCCGAAGTGGGGTCAAATTCTTTACAATCGAAAAAATGGTTTCGATTGCTATATTTTTTATTTGACAACTACACTTAAATAAATATAACTACTCTGATCTAACATCAAACTTAACTTTATCAATAAACTGACGATTCCTCAGTAAATAATTTCGTATTCTATTATAATTAAGAGTATTACTTAAAATAAATTGAAAATCGGCAGTTTGTAATTACTTTAAAAAATATGTTAAAAACTTTAATAAAAGGATGGGGCAACCGATTGAATTTCTCACACATCTATTGTAAAATTTCGTTATCTCGAGAAAAACTTAGCTGATATTTGACATTTATTCTGTTCGCCTCAAATAAGAAAAAACTAGGTAGCCTGGCTGATTTAAGTTTTTACCAATTTTTTTTTCTGTTTTGTAGCCAAAAAAAAAATTTTGAATTTTTCGTTTTTTTTTTGTTTTTGTAAATGTTGCGGTCAATATTATATTTAACATTTTCAGTCTGTCATTTGTTTTTAAGAAAAATCTGCTGATAATTCTTGAATTAATCTCCCAAAAAATATTTCATTGATCGATATTAAATTTAAACCACTTATTGAGGAAAACATTGTATTAAAATTGCAAGAGATTATCTTTATTTGTTTTCTAGAAAAAAATTATTTAAGAAAAAATAATGTTTTTGTTATTCAAAGGTATCTGATCTTCACGATTAAAGGTATTTTACGCTAAAATTTTTTTTTTTAAATTTTCTAATATTTCTGAGAGAATTTGATTTGAAACAATTAATTATTATCATGAAAAAAAAAAATAAAACAAAATGGGAATAAATACATTAATTTGAGGAAGCTATAAGTGTCAACGTATCGATAGCGGTTTTCATTGTTCTCCCTTTTTGAAAATTTAACGAGTGCAAAGCGTCTCCAAATACAAAGACATTTAATATATATGATATTCAGTAACTCATTCTTTCATATTGACATCTACGTGGTAGGCAAATAACGAGAAATCGTTTGGTAAATGAGTTATTACATGGTGCCCGTTACGAAACGAATCTACTACCTTGACCAAAATATTATGGGCTACTGCTATTTTGAAATGGATTACGTTCCTTAAATCGCTTTCGGAATATATCAGTCATTTTACAAAGAACCACTTATAATTGAATACCATCACGCCGATGGGTTTTGAGGTCACTTTTTACGATCTTCAATCTCAAATAAGAATCGAGTTATGTTTTCATGATAGAAAAATAACAATTTTATTGAATTAGCATCTCCTCATACACCTAAGTTTCCCCATTTTCCAACACGTTTTGAATAAGCAGTAAAATACCACTCAAGATCCTTTAGTTTAAAAATTTAATCCTCTTCTTTATCCCTTTTCTCTAAGCACTTCCTTATCCCTATCCTTCTTCCTATCCCGACTGCTTCGACCATCACGCGCCGATCACCATAACGCGCGCATCAACAGGTGGCCTAACGGGCCATCATCATCATCGTCGACCTGTCAATGGACTCGTCGTATACACTCACCGGCACTTGATTAGCATAATTTATCGGCATTCCATCAGGGCAACTTTTCTCTCTCTGTATGGATATACGTACGTATATGTGTTTGGCCAATATTTTCACGCGCGTAAAATATACAGGGTGTCTTATTACACGGGGACGACAGGTTCTCTCGCTAATGGATACGTATATGCCGGAAACCTTGTTTTGATACGATATGATCAAAACCGGTGTTGTGTTTCTTTTTTTCTCTTGGAATAATGCATTGAGATTTTTGGGTATGTATATGTGTATGTGGTGATGGATGTTTTGTGTTATCCGAACTATGGAATCTGTGAAGATTGAATTTGTAAGGAGGAGTGTCTTCATACGCAATTAAATGATTTCTTTAGGGATTCGAGAATTCTCGCAAGGTTTTTTTTAAGGTGGAGTTTTTTAGAAAAGTGTTTAAAAAGTATAATTTCGATTGGGCAATTGTAATTTAATTTTTTTTTTCCTTTTGAAAACCAATAAAATATTTATATTTATACTATAACAGTATATATATATACTAATCTTCTGCGATAGTCATCTAATTTATGTCATCCTCAAAATCAGCATTGCATTGTGTATCACATACTAAAGGTGATAAAATATCAAGAACGAGTAAATTGTTTATTTAAATATGATTTATTAAAATATTAATTTAACATACTTTTTAACTACAATTTACTATACAATCATGAATAATAAACATTACGAATCAACATGATCATCATAAATTTGAATACTCATATTGATTAGATTTGTACTACTGAACGTATCTTTGGTCGATAAGGTAGAAATAACGAAAAATCCATCTATACGGAAACCCATAATATAGGAACCATAAAAATCGACTGCGTTTTCTTACTTATCGGTGAGACTCTTTCAAATTAAGAAATCTACTATTTACAACCCAACCTCGCATCTTCTTCTTAAAAATTCTTGAAAAACCGGTATTTTCAACACTTCCGCAGGCAATCTACACAAACCATTGATAGTAGAACATTAAACAATCTTATTTTAAATAACGATTCCAATTAAAAAATATCCAGTACATCATAATACCTACCGATACCAATAAACCCACGCAGCACCATCACAATATAAAATTTTATTACCCCCTTAGCAACCGGACAAACTCAAAACGACCCACGATTTATCGTTCTTCCTTCATCCTCCCTACACTCACACATCTATACACGCAGTACTCACGAATCATATACCAGCAAATCGACGCGGCGCGTTTTGCGCTGCAAGCTTTTAATAACAGCGAATTCCCGCGTGACAAAAATCTCTTGTAGTATACGGTACTAATCTTTGTACTTAATGCGTTTATATACTCGTATGATGGAGAAAAAGTACGATTAGACGCCACCGGTGGTATACGTATATATACTTTTGCACGGCTTTAATTAACGCCGCGTGCGCAGGCGCGCGTGTGCAACGTTTTTGCACGGTGGAAGCGTTCCTCTAATTAGCGACCGCGCCGGTACTTTTTGTATACAGCAATGCTCTAGTTTAATTACACTACGAGGTAGGGGAGAGGAATTTTTGGAGAAAGAGAAGGAGATTCGATTAACATGTTTTCGATGCCATTGAAGGAACGTAGTTGGATGCAGTTAGCGTTGGTTTTGGTTTTGTAGTTATCAAGCGGCATTTTCTTGGATATTTTATTGGGAGATGGTTTTGTGCTTAATTCATTTTTTCGTTGGGCGAAATGACATTCTCGCGGTTGGTATTACATGATGGCTTGTTGGGTCTTAATGGGTTTTAAGCTTTTAGAAGAAAAAAGTACGCTGTTATACAGGCATTCCATTATTCTCCAAATTAAATAATTCAAAAATATAATACTCAAGCGAACATATCTTGACAGAAATGAGTATTTTAAGTAACGATAAAACTTTTTACAAGAATTGTATTATCTGTTTCTATCATATAATTATGGCTACAAACACTCTTATTTAATTAACACGTTAGCTATATAGGATGCGATTAATTTTTTACGATGATGGTTGTTAGTTCATAATTTGATAAGATAATATCTTTTTCAGTATACACACTTTCATATCAATGTTATCCTATATGACCGAATCCATCATATATCCGATCATTTTGAAATTTAAGTATGCTATTCTGCTCTAAAAATAATTTAACAAATATTTTTTTATCAAATTATTTTAACAGTAGAATTACATAGGCAAATGAATTGGACCATATAAAAAAATCTATCAACTTATCTTGATTGTCTAAAAACCTCATCAACCTAATATCCTAAAATACCCACCACTTTTAGTCCTTTTTATACTTACGAGCCACCATATTTTACAAAGTACACACACACACTTACCGCCACATCCCATACCTCAGCACTATCGACTCTCCCGTTCCCGTAAAAAGAAAAAAAAATTCTTTTTTCTTATCAAACCTACAGCCGTAAACTTCCCCTGCGCAGGTTTATCTCCGAGAAATTCCTGGGAGTATACGTTCATATATATATATATATATATATATACACACAGGCTGTATATATGATGTAAAAAGACGCATCGTAACAGCAGCTGCTGCTTTACCACTGCAAGCCTCCGTCGACAAAAAGTAAATACCAATAAACGCATTTACTTACGCGAGGCGGCCGTTAAAAACACCGCGCACGCACGGCGTTCGTAATATAAAGCCAAAATCGGTTTATGTATACGTGTGTGTGTGTGTGTGTGTGTGTGTGTGTGTGTATATATATATATATATATACACACGCTTGGCGCTTCAGATTGTATACAGGCGGGTGCGGGTAAACAGATTTCACTCATGTCTATATCTGCGTCTGGTCTGTCTGTGTATATATTTATAGATATAGCTCGTATAATGTTTGTTTGGAGGCGTATGGAACGATAACGGTTCTGGCGTCTTCGCGTGCTGTCGTTTCTCTCTATATACGCATATATAGAGCGCAGACATGAAACTATATATATATATATACAGATCAAATATATGTATATAAGCGCAATCGAGGAATCAATTCATCCTTTGTCAATGCTGCGATGTATATCGTCCGTAGTTTTGTTTGCTCGTGTATAGGTAGTATATGATATTTTTTTTTTTCCTTCGATTTATCACCTTGTATTTGATGTGTTTCTCAAGTAGGTATCGGTTTTATCTTCAGACGATTGTCGTTGCGTTTGGTCTCTGTTATTTTTACCGAAACACGAGTTCCTTGATAATCGTTAGAGTCGTCACCAAGGTTATTTTATTATTTTGCGTACTTACTTCATTAGGAATAACGTACATAGTACCGATAAAAAGCTCAGATCGGTACACATGTATATATGTGTATAGACTGGGCGACACAGTCATGCATCCCGTAGGCGCCGGCTGGATATGTGAACGTTGTATATGTATAGATGAGCGGCGTTCGAACGAGCAAACAAATTTCATACTCCCGGAGTAGCTCATATTTGCTTAGAGGCGCCTCGATAACAGTCTTTCTCTCTCTGTCTCTGATTCGACGCCGTGTGCCAAGAAATCAATTCTTCCTCCATTGGTTGGTGGCCTCTCGTCCTCCTCTTCCTTATTCTCGTCGCTCTCTTTTTCTCCCATTTCATTTTTCTCGTGTGCACATTGAGTTGCTACGGTTCAATAGATGAGGGTATAGTATTTTCTTTTCCGGAGTTGATATTGTGTTGGTCATCGATATGAAGTTTATCCTGAGTTTTTCTTTCAATTACATAGTGTTTTGATATGTCAAGATTGAAATTTAATTTTTTTACCTATAATTGCGTAAGAAATAGAATGGGTTTTTGTCTTTTTTGCTATACATAAAAAGAATTATTACAGTTCTGTCGTATATATAAATAAAATAAGATGTAAATTTTAAATCTTACAATTTCCACCCATGTTTAAACAAAGTAAAAAACGGGAGACGCCAACTGTGGGTACATCACATATTGTTTTCACATTTTATATTTTAATTCTCAAGTGCATAACAAATATAAAATATTCCATGAAAAATTCAGATATATTTCTGGTCTATACAAAAAAACTGATGATGAAATTTCCATCAATAAATCAAGTTCACTAAATAAAAAAAAATAAAATAAAATAGTCTTCCTTGGTAAATTTTAGATTAATTACTCGTTTCTTTTCTGATAACGATGTTTTCTAACGCGAAACCATATTAGTTTCATTACTCAATGTATATAAAATGCTCGAATAAAATATAATTCACCCAATAGCTACAAAATCCATCTAAAATCAGTTACCGACATTATTTCAGGGACAACAAAATTCTTTTGGCCGGTATATAATGGTAGATACTTGCATAATTATTTACACATACCCAATATAAATGATTTGGACAATCACCAAACCTTTACCATAATACACATATAATTCTACCTACCCCTACACTCTCTTTTCACCCACCGTCAATAAATTAACCCCTTCCGCTTTCCTACCTCTCATTCTTTTCCCCGACAAACATCTCATACTACAAAACACTTAAAAATTCGCTCATCCCCAGGCAGTCGCCATACTTACCCCCCCGGCTGTGCATTCGTGTTTACCGAAAACTGACCGCGTTCTTCCACCCCCGCATGCGCACTTGCGCGCCAGCTCCCAATACATAACAACTTCCCCTTATAACCATCGGGTGACTATACTCTTGGCTCTCTTCATACTCTTTTCCCTTCTCTCTGTGCCTGCCGCGTGTACTCGTGCACTGGCGGCTCGTCGTCTCGGCAGCACGACGGCGCGGCGTCCGCCTGGACGACGGCGACGACTGTCGCGACTGTTATTCGCCTGCTCTTTTCTCTTTTCCCCTATACCCTCACTCACCTCTCTTATCAATGCGATATAGCACGTATATATATATAATGTATCTATAGGTACGTGCGTGTATGTGGGTATATATCTATATAGATTCTCGAAATAACCGAATAAGTCCGCATTTTTTGAAAATCGAGATCACCCCGGATTTTTTTGTATCTTCAAAGAGGTCTTTTTCATTTGCCACTTTCAGTAGTAGCAAAAATATTGCCGTGAAACTACAATTCACCCTAAACGTAACCAGACAAATCCATTTTTCAAATTTTTTACCCGGAATAACCGGGTATATAATTTATTTTATCTATTCAAATTCAATTCATGCGACTAATATATATTTATCTGTTTATTTAAAAAAATCCTATATGCTTTCAAATTATAAACATTTTAGAATTTTACGATACAAATACAATACAAAAATGATCGTAAATTTATATAGAAATGTCAGAAGAATAGAAATTTCTTGAATAAGTTAGAAGAATTCATTGAACAATTGCTAATTTTGTAATTTATTGACTCGTTTTATAATTAAATTAATACATTACGCGCTAAAATAAAGGCGAACCGCACTATCAGATAAGTCCACAGCTCCCGGAATAACCAAATAAGTCCATACTTTTTACAGTTCTTACTCGTTTTTAACGCATCAGAAAATGTATAATCTGTTGAAACCAGCGTGTAAATATATGTTTTAAATGTGTCAATTGACTAGTCAAGTATCGCGACTCATCTCGTTTCTCCCGATCTTACAAACATATAAGTTTGAACATTAAAACTCGTTTTTCTCGGAATCTCGAAAAGTGGACTTATTCGGTTATTCCGTAAAATCACAGATATCTATATTTTAAGCGGCAACCACGCGAGAAGTTTCTAATCTTCGCGAGTCTTAAGTGGATTTTCGAGTTTATTCGATTATACGCGGGTGCACGTGTGTGTATGTGTATACCTGGCGAGAACGTCTCTTCTTTGTTGTCCCCTTTCTTCTTGCTTGCTTGCTCGCCTGCGCACGATTGTTTTTTCGTGCATCGGCTTACGTCTCATTCTGCGACGAGAATAAGAGTAGAGGAGGGTGTATAGGCCTGTGGTCCTTTCTTCGCGTAGTGGTTGTTTTTTGTTTTTGTCTTTTTGTCGAGGTCTGCGCAGGTTCTCATCGTCATCGGGCGCACGCGCGCTGGGTCCTCGCTCTTTTTACGATCTTCACGAGCGAGCTTTCATTCTTCGTCGTCTCGCCGTTTATTTATCCTTAATAGCTACGGTTATCTCTACTGCATTCTTTTTTCATTCTTTAATTTCTTTCTATTACGGTTTTCGACGGTGGGTTATGTATATATGTATATAGATGAACACATATAGTCTCTGGGATGTTTATGATCTTCCACGATTTACGCGGCTTTCTGTCTCGTTTAGAATAGGAAATATCATCATTTGCACGCCGTAATAGATGCTGAGACTAATCAGTAGATAGAAATTGAACGAATGAGTGCTGGGACTCTTAACTTATTGTTGTATTATCGTAAATACGTGGATTAATATAATATTGTATTAATTAGAATAAAAGTTCGAAAACTTTTGTACAATATTTCAAAAGTTTAGATTGTCAAAAAATTAAGAGACCGATTGTAAAAGTTTTCTCTTTATACAAATTTTATCAAATTATTGCACTTGTTTGTGTAGTTTTTATGCATTGTTATTGAAGCTGTTTATATAAATAAGTAAAAACTGAATCACGAAATATTTATCTAAATATGTAAGTAATGCAGCTAATGTGTATTGCAGGTAGTGAGATATTCCCCAGTGCTCTTTTTAGTTAAGGCCCAAAGAAAAAAAAATGTCAAAAATACGAAAAACAATAAGTCAATGTTTTATTGTAGTCAAAGGAATTTATCTAAATAATCCATAAATCATCCATTTATAAAAACGTGGTGCAACCCATACAAATTTTTAAAAAAAACTTGTTGAATATTAGGCTATGAAATATAAATTTGGATACCGATAAAAATTTTCTATTTTTCGATATGCTCTTAAATTACATCATTTATATATATTTAATTTTTTTAACAAATATATGTATTCACGATAGTTGCATAGTATTATTACATATCATAATTCTCCATCAGTCTATCATAAAAGGTAATAACTGTAACAATTACAACACATCATCGTAAAATTATAAATATGTCTAAAAAAGTTATTCGTATGTTTGATTATACAGCAGACACTTTAATATTATAAACTTAAAAATTTATACATACATACATACATTCAAAATACAAACGCGCGTAAATAATATTACATGCTCAAAAATTGTGTATCTTGTTTAGTTTTACAAATTAACAACTAAACAAATCGTGTATAAAAACATAAAATCTATGGTATAAACTTCATATACTTTTATTTAGAACTACACAAATATTGTATACTTTTTCTTACTAAATTTTAATTACACAAAAAAGTGTGTTACTAATTCCGTTTTTCATACACAACGTATTAAAACTAGATCTCATTGTCAACTGTATAGGATTTTCAAGTAACGCTACATCTAAATATATTGTTTGTAATATACTTATACTGTATTACTTTTTCGTATATACAAAGAAAAAGTCTTGTTATCCAAAGAATACATAAATTCTCATACACGCAATCTTACATTACCATACATAAATTATACCTACACTTACTTAAAAATCCCCAAAGACTCATTACTGCACTATCGCTTAATGCAAACCTCGCGATTACACTAATCGTCAACTGATTCTCCCATATACCGACCAACATTCCCTTCATCAACACATATAATATACGCGCTACAACAAAACGCCACAACCCAACCTCCCACAGTAATTACACAAACTTCTCTCTCTTTCTCTCTCTCCTCACACTGCAATAATCACCTCCAAAGAAGAAAAGAAAAAGAACCAACCAACCAACCACACATCCACATGTACTTATCTCTCGACGATACGACGACCGTCGGAAAGCAAATTTCTCCCCGCCAGTCGATCTTGCACTTTGCACCATTCGTCGTTTCTCCTCCTCCTCCTCCTCCTTCTTCTTCTCCTCGTCGCACCTTATCGTCACTACGTCCCTCTTACGTGCGGTCGTTGGTTTTATCGGTGCAGCTTCCACGAACCACTGGCCGTAGGCGAACGAACGAATGCGATTTCTGCATTCGCCGCCGACGTTGGAAAGATAACCTCGGCGTCGTCTTGTTGTGATATATATATATATATATATATATATATAAAAGAGAGAACGCGTGAATTAGGGACTGAGATTCTTCTTAAGTGCTGTCGGTCGATCGACGTTGCTGCTGCTGCTGCTGTTGTTGTCTCGGTTTAGGGAAGTGGTATATAGCGAGGATAGATAGGGACGAAGGAGAGACCTGTTGGTCGCTTTTTTGGCGCCCCTGATTTCAGCTCGTGGAGGAGGAAAGGAAGTGGCAAAAGATAAGAATGGAAAAGAGAGAGAGAGAGAGAGAGAGAGAGAGAGAGAGAGAGAGAGAGAGAGAGGAAGGAGTGCGAGTATCAAAGTATGAAGTGCGTGGTAGAGAGATGA
>JAYJLV010033787.1:0-27281 GCA_036873485.1 Torymus texanus | reverse complement strand
TATATATATATATATATACACACACACACACACACACACACACACACACACACACACACACACACACACACATACATTTACTTATATACGCGCAGACTTCCGTGGAAGGAAAACAAAAATCTCCCGTCGATTTTCGTATCCGTAAAACCCGTTACGGGGGCAAATTTCTCTCTCTTTCTCCCGCGGGATATATATATATATATATATATATATATCTACAGACGGCGCAAAAGCGAGAGCTCGCTGCAGGTACCTGTTGACGCTTGTGCTGCACCACGCGATAAGCGAAAAAAGAGGGAGAATAAAGGAAGAAACGTATACACACACATACTCTCTTAGAAACGAAGAGTATACGCGTGTTCGAGCCGCATGAATGTACCTCCATTATAGGATAGGACCCTCTGTCCCTCTCTCTCTCTCTTTCTCTCTCTCTTTCTCTCCCTCTCTCTTTCTCTATCTCTGGCGCGGTGGCCGCATTGAAAAAAAGGCACAACGAACAAAAATAAAAGGTAGTAAACCAAAGCGCGTGTGAGCTGGGCGCGTCGACCCGCTTCTCTCTCTCTTTCTGCGTCTCTCTATCCCTTCGCACAGCTCGACCCGATTGAAAATTCCATAACGAAGCCGCGGTGCATGCACCAGCCAAGCACAATGCGCACGCACACACTCCTACGCGTCGCCGTGTACTATATACTGCTGCGCTGCTCCTTTTTTACGACTCATCTAAACGCTCGGTAATTAGTGCGCAAGCGATACAATGAGCAGCAGCAGCAGCGGCAAGACGCCCTGCCCCTTCTATTTTCTGTATAAGAAAATAAAAAGGGGAGTACTTGTAAGTATATAATTTCTCTCTCTCTCTCTCTCTCTCTCTCTCTCTCTCTCTCTCTCTCTCTCCCGTTTATGTTCCACCACAGAAGCAAAGCCGATCATTATGTCATCCGCGCGCGCGGCTGGCCAAGTACCTGCTCAAGGTTCCCGCGACACGCGCTCGCACACGCACATATATATATATATATATCCATTGTGCGAGTGATGAGAGAGAAAGAGAGAAGCCGTGCCCCTATAGGAACCCTCGAATTTCACCTCTTGTGTGTGTGTGTGTGTGTGTGTGTATAATGCTTCTGTGTTGAATGCGTTGAAGGGGATTTGTTCCGCGCCGCGTGGGTGTGTTGTTGGCGCCGTATTCGGAAAAACTTTGACGCTCGTTATGAATAATTCGATTAAAACGCCGATAGTTCAGGTTGGTTTAGAGGATTGAAGATTTCATTAATTATAAGTGGCACGTGACTCATTTCTGACTGGCTATATTTTATTTTATAGGTACGTGCGAGTTTTTTTTTGGGGAACACTGATTGTTTAGAGTGTATAAAAAGTATTTATACTATTTAGTCTTTATCTAAGATCTTGGAGAATCCGGATGTGAAAATAAATCGCATATTTTTTATATGAAATGTTCATTGTTTCGTGTTTTCAGGGCACCAACGATATGGATTCAATTCTCCGAATAAATTTATCAATACAGAGCGTATTTCCTTTCCCTCGTACTGTGAATTCGTTAGTCATTTACGCTGTTCTGTGCCACACTATAAAGTAAATACTTTTTAATTCGAAATACTTATTCTTTTATTTAATTGTTAATTTAAGTTAAAAAAAGAAACAGGAAACATACTAGATTTTCTTAACCAGTTTATATACATATATACCTATATATATCCCTACACAAGTCAATCATCTGAAGAGTTCGAAGCAAATGACTCATCAGTCTATCCCAGACCGATGACTTCCTCCATCAGATTTTCCACGAATCACGACGGCACTTTTGACGTGATTCCCGCATCAGCATCTCCCCTGCACCTTGCTCGCTATGCGGCGTGTGACACTTAACGACTCAACGGCCCGCATAAAAAAAAATACAAATACAACGCATCCCGTGAACTACAAGTCACACTGCGCGCTCTGATAGATTACCCACACATTCTGTGTGTGCGTATCCTACAAAAGGGTGCATAAATAAACAGTGAGCGCTCGACCGAAAATATACCTATCTGAAAAGTGCGTCTCTCCAAACAATCATACATACACACACATCCTACCATCCTTTTCCATTCCATCAGAAGGCAAGTGCCGAAAAGAAGCGTAGGTATATACCCGCACGCAGTCGTCCCCTTCTCACACACACATGGAGAGTCGAGTGCAAGCCAGTGCGGAGTGGTGCTGCCACCTGAGGAGATCGGGCAGGTGAGCACCGGCAACAGGTAGGTAGGTAGGTAGGTAGGCACAGCTATACATATATCGCTTTCTGTGGAAAGGAGGGAGCGGAGGCACATGTATATACGCGCGTCCTCTCTCTCTCTCTCTCTCCTCCCCCTGTGGGGCGCTAGTGCGCAGGCGCAAAGGCCCCGCGAGCAGCGAGTCCCTTGCGCATAGCCGGGGCCAGCCGAGAACGTATTATACGGCTGTGGAGAGCGCGCGAGAGCGCGCGCGACCGAGTGAGTTTATACAGAGAGTCGCCGCCCGCCGAACAGTCGCCGAGAGACCGAGAGACAGCGCGCGCACGCACGCACCGCGACAGAAAACCGGCTCTCCGGTCAGCGCCGATTGCGATATTCTATGTGGGCCTGTGCCGACCAGGGCCCATAACGCATCCCTAAGCCAGTGCAGTATAGTTTTATCCGCGTCCGAGAGTTTTGTGCGGATCCTGTATACAAGTATAACAGTGACTCTGGGTGTACAAAGAGACACGCTCGATTTTTTTAATATTCCGAGTGTGCGTCCAGTGAAAGAGAGGGGGAGGATATAGCCACCCGTCTCTCATAGTCGGCGACAAATTGAAATTCATCGCGCCGAGGATCTCGCGCGTACGCGACCATCAGTGCCTTGGCAACAAGACGCAGTGCAGAGGAAGGGAGACGGCGGGGGATAAGGACATGTTTGCCGATCAGTGAATCCTTATTAATATAGCAAGTCGACACCAAAAGCAACCTCGAGGTATATGCATATACGACTTTCACTTATTTTTTTCTCTTCCGCGCCGCCGACCTCGGCAAAGTTCATGAGCAAACTTCCGCGGAAGAGGGTTCAAAATCGCCCGGCCGTTAAAAGACGCGCGCGCGCGCGGGCGATAGCGCACACCAACCGTCGGTGCTTCCGTTCCTCGAACAACCGTCAGCCCATTAGACTCCTTTGTCGTGTCCTCCGTGCCTCTCTTTCTCTATTCTTCGTGGTTCTTTTTTTTTTCTTCAACCTGACGCGAGTATGCACGCTACTGCTACTGCTGCTGTTGTACATTCTTGGCGCTTTGTGGGTGGAAAAAAGGGCACGAAAGGAGAAAGTGGGTGAGAGTTTGGCGAAATCCGATCTCGGCGCGACCGATCGGACCCTATATAGCGAATTATGAAAAGGAAGAGCTGATCGACCGACCTTCGGAATATGATTTTCGCACGACGTCGTATCGCTTTCAGCGACTCGCTGAAATATCATCCGCGTCTATACTCGATAGCCCCGCGCGCTTCCCTTGGTTTTTTTTTCTTCAATCCCGCGATGCTCGTCATCCACGAGTTTTCTAATTTATTCACGCGTGGCGGATATGACAACGATGCCTTTTTCTTCCTCTTCGTTCTCATTGTTGAACCGATCGCTCTATAATATATGCTAAGCAGGATGCTGCACGTATGTGTATGTGCACGTGTTTGGATGTATGAATACGCGAGACGCGAGAAATCTGAGACAGATGTATAATGCGGCTCTAATGATCAACAGATCGTTTGTCTGTCGATCATCCTTTTCACTTGGATATAGTCGCTGCGATGTTTGTGTCAACTTGTTTTTCTAAGCTACGGAGATATGATGGTATAGACTCGAAATATATAGTTATATACACTTCATTAGAATACAATAATCATTTCTAATGTATATGTACGATGATGATGTCATTCCTGCTTAGTATTCGCCCTATACTACGTCATAATAGCCGATGGGCGCCATAAAGTCGCGGTATCAGGAATTCGTGAACACATCGTCTTCAATTTTAATAAAAGATGGTCCCCCGAAACGAGAAAAAGATTTAACGGTCGTGTTTATTAAAGCGTAATTGCGGTGTCGAAGGGAATTTATGTAAATTCACTGTGGGATTAGATAAGAGTTGTAAAAAAAATATTACGAATTTCGGTTGGGATGCAGGCACATGTAACGCAAGCGGCGAATTTTTTTCCTTCCACGGATTATCGGCCGCGTTACGTGAGCGATGCCGAGGTTTCTTGCCGCCAGGCTCGCGCGCTCATACTTTCGTAGAGACTTTTTTCACATGCTCGTCACTTCATCAAGCCACCAAACGCTTGTCTAATATATACGCACGCGCTCCTCCTCGTTAAATTTCATAAATGTGTGAATGTGAGAATCCGAGAATCGAGCGAGCCTAGGCTTTTAGCGACGAAACGCTGCTGCTGTAGGATCGCATTTATATATTTGCATATTAAATGAAATTGCGTAAATGGCCGTTGGAGAGGTTTCTTTTCGTCATCGTGCAGGCCGAAATTATTACCGCTTCCGTTTGTCGTCGGAAAGGGGAAAAAAAAATTTGATAATCCCGCATCTATTGTGAGATTGTAATTACTCGACGCACAATTTTCATCGGGGTTTAATGATTCGGAACGCTCAGCTTGCGGCGTGGTATCGGTTAACCAATAGCCGGTGCGGGGCTCCTCCTGCAAAATTGCCTCGTTGGTGATTTGAATGCCCGGCGGTGACCGGCTATCGATTTGTCAACTGCCTCCAGCGTAATTGAAAGTCACCCGCGCGCGTGTGTAACATATGTGGAAATTTATAGAATTGCGCATAGCCAACAGCGGTTTAGCAATTTTTTTTATTTTATTAACTACGCACTAATCGGGTACTTAAATTCACGTGAATCCGCTTTCCACTCGCACTCGTGGAAGACGCGCGACGACGCATTGGAATTTTCGTTTCGTCGAACAAGTGGTTGTGTTTGGACTTGGACGAATATAAATACTGACCAACGACAAATGTAGACTTGTCATTCCTCGAGCATCCGCAGACATAGAGAGAAAGAGAGAGAGAGAAAGAGAGGGAGAATAAAGGAAGAGAACGACGTATACGTATAAAAATAAAGGACGAGACGTGTATAAGAGAAATGTCGCGAACGTATATGTATTCTAATGTGGGTGTATATACTTGGGGGAATCTTAAGTGCCTTTGAGTATTCCGAGGCCTTTGGTATATTATATGGCAGAGGGTTCTCGTAATTTACAAGTATTGTAGCGAAATTATCGTCACCCATATACAGATAAACTCGTAAGCTCGTAGTAGTCGACTGCTTGAAGAAGGCGAAAATTCAAGAGAAAAAAAAGTGAATCTTTGCGGATAACGACGTCTTGTGTTTTTGCGGGCTACACTATAAACGGCAGAATTGTTGCACGTATATGTATATACATATAATAAGATTAAAAATGTGGAAAATTTACGGCTCGAGACGCAATAAAAAGACGGGGAGACGCGGAAATTTACAACCAAACGGTTTGTAAAAATGCAACACATTAATTTATCGAGAATTCAAAGTATTTAGTATATATTTACGGCACCATAGGCGAAATTTACTTTCAATTCGCGGTGAATTATTTTACTATCACACAAAGTCTTCCAAACAATTAATCCGTTCTCTGCGCGTATTCTCCAATTAAAGAGGGATTTACAGTTAGCGTAAATTGAGATTACTTTTAGAGCATCCCCTTCCGTGTAAACATGCCGCTATAACGATAACGCACGCACCTAAGTATACATACGAGCGGAAAGACAATGTGTACGCATGCACCGGCGCGTGTGCGATCCGCTTCAAATTCCCACGTGTTGCACTCGCGTAAGGATTTTGTTAAATTTCCCACTGTACATTGCATCGTTGCGGGTGGCGTAGCTATTTTCACTTCCCTCGCCTCAGGCTATAGTAACGCCAGGAGCAGAGGAAAAAGGTGATGCCAGAATATAACTGGCCAACCGAAAGACCTCGATCCTGCAACCTTGATCGTGATGCAGTTTTGCCGGTAAAGCGGGTCAGCGGCGATCTCGCGAGACACACGAGACACACGCGCACGCGCGCGCGAAGAAATCGGGAACTCGATTCGCCAGATCCTCTCTGCTGTACATATAGTGGGCCTACGGCGGCTGTCGGCGAAAGCTCCATGCGCTACAAAGTATAAGGTTGCCGTGTATACGTTGGTCCCGATCTTGCAGGCGCTTTCCTCTCACTGCACGAGTGTTATATGTATATATATATGTGCGCTCGCTTTCGATCAAAATTTTATATGGCCTGCATTCCCGCTCGAGCGCCTCTTCGTGAGTGTACAAAAGGATTCCGCGACGATGGCGGCGGCGGCGGCGGCGGTGGTGGTAAGCGCGAAATTAATGAGTTAACGCGCAAGAACGAACGGCTTTTATTTGCATAATAATGGCTCGTGCGAGCGTCGAGGGTTTAACGATCGGGATTTTTGTGCGCTTGCCGCACTGAGATGCCGTTTAATAATGTATAGAGAGATGCTGTTTTATATTGTAGTACGCGCAGTGTGTATGATACGTGCGCGGAGTCAGGATCGAGAAATCTTGTGAGCTGTTTATGTGGCGTGATAACGAGGGGCGCGCACGCAAATATTGGGGACTTGCATTTTGTTGGACAAAAAATGTTTGACTGTTTTTTAATTTTAATTTTGGCGGAAATTTCTCGAGTTTTTAAGTCGGTTGGTAAAATGTTGCAAAGCTTTTATATTACGTTTTTACTTTCTCGTACGATTATACAACTACCATTTGCTTTGCATTATAAATAAATAAAAATAACAAATGATGGTCGGTTATTTAAAAGTAATGAAAGTTGAATTAAAAAGGCTGATTACGTACCAGTAAAAAAAATTACCACTTTTGCATCGTAAATAACACTGTTAAAATGAAATTCATTGTAAATCCAAGAGTGAAACGTCAAAACTATTGTAGTGCATGCACGTCGCGTTAAAAAATTACTTGCGACACATGTTTTAAATTATTTATGATTATCAATCCAATGAATAAATTCCCTTCATAATTTAACAAGCCCCTGAAGATGAATGATAAACGCCACGTAGTCGTTTGTATGGAGGCAGGCACAATAGCGAACGAAAAAACTCTATCCCAATATCTCATTCATCTTGCTCTCCGCACGAGCAACCAAAGCTCCGCGCTCTCTTTCACGAATTCGCAATTACCGAAACAATCAATCGGTAGCCACATATTCCTCTATAAGTTCATTACAGGCAAGTGTCAACCTCATTCGCACGCGTCATTACCGCAGTTAATCTCCCACATACACAAGGCATTAATCCATCGAGCGACAAAGACAAAGAAGAAGAAAAAGAAGAAGAAGCGTAGGCGGAGGAGGGGCCGACTAACAACAACACACGATCGCTACCTATATCTCACTCTATTCCATCGCGTATAAATACAGGGAACGATTGCAACCTCTCTACGTGTGTATATATACGTACATGTATACGAGCTGCAACAAGACTCGCTCGCGCGTGTGCGGGGCGATGCCGCAATTAAGAAAGCGAAGATGCGCCTTGTGCTCTCTCGCGGCTTAATAACCGGCCTAGTCGCGTGCAGCGCTCCATTGTAGTGCGCGGCCGCGCTTATTATACCGAGAGCTCTCGAGTGAACTTTCACCCGCGTGCCGTGGCGTTACCTCACTCACCAGCCCGCGCGCGCGTTACACATTCGCCCGCGCCTGACATCTGTGGCACCGTTTCCTTCTTCTTCTTTTTTTTTGGGGACTACCCGCGCGCACGCGCGCGTCTCTCAACTTTGCTAATATTATGCAAATTCAGTGGAGAAGCGAGGAATGCGGCGTCCTTTATTATATGGAGGGCAAAATCGATTAAGATGCCACGGATTTTTCAGATACTTCAGTTTTATATTATAATTTTTATATGTATTTATTTTATATGGTAAATTCTGGATAATATAAATGATGTCAAACTCCTATTTTTAGAAGCATAAATATTTATATACGTTATCTCGTTAGTCTCATAATATACATTGAACAACCCTCTCGAGGGAGCCCAGTTTCCTTTGTTATAACGTCAAATTAACAAAATAATCTCAAATCACGCGTGCGGCATTTCGATCGACCAAACAAAGCCGAAACTATACTCCTCTTCCTCTCTATACACACATACACACATATATATATAGCACATCCGCACCGAGGAAGCTTGGAAAATCCAAACCTCGCTCCTCATAAACGTATATATGTGGTTGACGGTAGCACACCGCGAAGGAATTCCCTCCCCGCAGCGCATAGTTCAGTCCGCTCGGAATATTACTAGTCCCGAGAATTCGCAAAGCGCCTGTGCGTGTGTTATCGCTCCTAAAGCATTTCATTCGGTTGTCTACATATATATATATATATGTACCGCACAAAAGGTGTGTGCCGTTTCCGGGAATCACGATCGGCAAGTCGTTATCAGAGGATAACAATGTTGCAGTCGAGTGCATGCCGAGAGAGGGAGAGAGAGAGAGAAGAGAGGATCAGTGTGTATGTATATAGGGACGGCACGAGGCTTAGACTATAACGGTTAAGTGAATCGACGATTAACGTGCGTTCAGCGAGTCTGTTTTCCGCGATCGAGTGAGCTTACTTAATTGATGGTAACAATGGTAGCTATTTTAGATAAATAATCTTAAGTGATTCGCGCGTCGAGGAATTTTATCGGCTGAAAGAGAGACGTTTCGCAGGTGTTTAAATATTAATAGCTCGATTGGATGTGTATATTAATATATGCATATGCGGAATATCTAGAAAGTGAAACATTGAGGATATCGAGATTTTGGTGTTATGAAATGCAAATAGGATGAATGAGACATTTTGAATGGGCGAAATAATCTTAATTGTTGTTACGCAATTATTATGCAAGAATAAATTTATATCGAATAAGATGAAAAAAAAAGCATTGAGAAATGTTTTATATCTCGCTCGCTGACCTGGTGCAACATATTAACCGTGAAAAATACTAGCTTGAATTTAAAATTTATATTAACAAAATGTATAATGCAGCAACCAACATTCACCCGCCTTGTCTAACACATATACAACTTGTCTCGTCATAACATAAACTGATGTATATATTGTAAAAAATCGCAAAACTTATCTAGGACACATTATATTACTTTATGGATACATCTACAACTATATCATATTTCTATAACCGTTGTCTTTTTCTATTTATCATACTCGAAAGACAATTTTGCGGTTATCCATAGTGAAACTACGGACAACAATAACATTATTATGCAAGGAAAAGTTAGTTGGTTACGTGGCCTTTACGTGCACTGTAAAATACGAAATCTTTTGAGGTTTGCTTTTCGTATTTTATATACCAAGTGTAAAGCCCGACGCAATGCTCCAACTTTTCCTTGTTAAATAATATTGACGTTATCGCACAGTGATCCATATAAAAATCACTTTCCTATAGTTAAAAAATGTATTCTATTATATCTTTCATCTAAATGTATTATTGATTTTATAATTGAATATAAACCCTTAAATTAATCAAAGTCTCACAAACTAAACAAACTTGGCAATTTTTCAATTATACCTGCGGCTTCCGGATGAAAGTTGATTAAGTTATCAAATCCGCCAGTTAAAAAGGAGAAAAAGTTGCGTTTAAAATGCCAATTGGCCATGCTATACGGATCAGAGCTTGTACTGTTCCAATTGACTGCCTACAATTCCATTGACTTTTCGGATTCCAACGCCGCGCGCGACTATTGTGCATTCACGAAAGTCCTGAAATTACAGAGCAATAATGAAGCACAATGAACTTTTTCAAAGTCAACATCTCGCAGTTAATCGTCCAACAAAGTAATTCGCGAGTCATCATCTGCATTGTACAATATATAATTTTTCTCATCGCGCGTTCGAAATTGCAAATACCAAGATATATAATAACGTAATAAAAGCTAGTGCTACTCTTCGCACTTAATTAAATATCTACTAGAAAAATGGCATTACATAAGTGCATAACACAGTACCACTCGCACATTTCATCTAGTTCTCAAGGCATGCATTCTTACCACCTCTTTCTCTCTCTCCCTCCAACAGGCGTGCACTCATTTAGCGTTTGACCATTACATAAGATATCGTGCGTGTTATTTCTCTCTCTCTCTCTCTCTCTCTCTCTCTCTCTTTCTTTTCAAAAAAGGTCGCTCGCGACCAATATACACTCTGGCACAAGCCGCATACGAGCAAACCAGATCTCGTGCACGCTGCGTATATAAGCAGGGAAACGCGCACACAGGGTATCAATTATATTTCAGCCGATAATCGAGTGCAGCGAAAACTCTTTCCAAGCGCTCGTACGTGTATATGTCGCGAGAAGGAGAGCCGGTCCAGAACAATGGACTTGCACGCGCACGCGCGCGCGGGTAGTTACAGTCCCTTGCACCTTCTACCGCAACGTTGCGCCGCAGCACACACATACAGTGCGTGCACACACTGCTGCGCGACCAAGAGAGGATTCTGCATGCAGCACGAGCGAGAGAGGCGAGACAGCGTCCTCGCGCGTCTACACGCGTATAGCTGTAGCACTTACTCTTTTACGGCCCCGAGCCGCGCGCGTCTACACGGGGCAGTTTACGTCGAGCGGCTGATTTTTTGTGCAGACGGACATTTTCGAGCCGCGAGCACAGGATGATAAATCCTGCACGCGAGCCTGTTGCGCGCTCCGAGTTCAATGAAAAACCGTATGAGAGGATGGAGGTGTAATTTGAAAAAAAAATAGCCTTTTGTAAATGAGCTGCGCGGACTTTCTGTGTCAAGGATCGTGGGTAAAAAGGAGAAATTATCGTGTGTAGTCTCCGGTTGCAGATTTTGAAAGAGACGGATTTTATCATTTTCGTGTATTATAATATTTGCCTCTTTACGAGCGCACTTTAGGTCCACTTAATATGCCTTTTACGAGTATCGTCTATAAGTACATATTGCATTGTATTCGTGTCTTATGTACTTATATGGATGTCCCGATACTCATTGTACGCGCATATAATTATTCGTTACGCGCCTACGTCGTATATATACACTGGAAAGCTCCAAGCTTTGCAGTTTTGCAATATATACCGACGCATGATCTTCGGTATTTCGAGAACGTGCTGCGCGTTTTGCAACAGCAGCGAAGCCGAAAAATGTTAAATTCATGAAAACAGGCGCGTACGCCCTCGAGCATCTGAAAATTACGCAAAGTGAATCATGCCCGATGCATTCGGGAGAGAAAGAGCGAGAGAGAAACAATAGTGCGTTGCAGGGGCAAAGACTCGACGCGAAATGCTGCGTATATATATATATATACGAGAGAACCGCGCGAGCGCAGACACGCCGAGGCCACGCGTTCGTGTACCTTAGCGCGCGCGTTCAGCTCAGCGACTTACGGCCCTTTTACTGCTACACGCGAGCGCGAGCGCGGAGAGAAAGAGAGAACAAATATCACGCGCTCGCACCGGAAGCGATGCCTCGGCTTTTTTTCTGTGCCTGCCTATGCTGCAGTCGCGTGCATGATGTTTTTTCGTTTTCACGCGATGTTTCTAATGCTGTTTCGATGTAGTCTGATTTTTTACTACACGTTCATATCGCGGAATGTCTATGCTGGTATAATGGATTTTGACGTTCCCGCGGTTCGGCCAGCTAAGAGAAATAATAATGGATTTTTTTGGTAGCGCGGGTGAAGGCCATTACTCACTGTTATTATGGTCAAGGTTGCCGTGGGGATTGGCAACGCGAGTGATATTCGTAGGATGCTCGATGAGAAATATACAAAAGAGGATTGGCATTCCTTGACATTCAGTCTGGATAAGTCATGCTCATTAGCGATCTGTGTAACGGAAAGTTTGTTTTGTGATGGTGCTTTGCAATGCCAAGCTAATAAAAGTAATAAAGACCGGATGATTTATCAGAAGCTTATTAATTGAATGAATATTAACTTACGTTAATTACATATTATATATTATAAATGAGGTGTGCCTCTTTGGAAAAAAAGGAAAGAAGTAGAAATCTATCTTTCAATATTTCAAGGCGAGCGCTCTTATACCTCTTACTAATTGATTGGCCATATATAGACGCTCCAGAAAAAAGTAAAAGTACGCGCGAAAGAAGTTAGCATCGATTTGACTATACTCCTTTGCACGCACTGACCAAGATTCCCTCCGAGTTTCATCATGTTCTCTCTCTCTCTCTCTCTTGCAAGTCGAACGAAAAAGTTAGCACGCGAAAAAGCGCGCAGCAACTTTTACCTGTACTGACGGCGACTTCTGCAAAAGCCAATTCCGAAAAGCAGGCAGACGAGAATCGAGCGGCGCGCGCTGCATTCCCGGGACGAAAGGGAGTCAGCGCAGCATTAGGCACCTGCATCGTGCGACGACGACGACGAAAGAAAGAAAGCGATCTTCGGAAATATCTCGTTCGGTACTGCGTGTATTACTTTCACCGCACGTGCTATAAACGAAATTTTGACTGCTGTAGGTCCCTTCGAAAAGGAAGTGCGCCACGCTGCAAAAGTAGGTCCCCGTCCGGTCGTTATAAGTACCTTTATTACTTACTCGCTGCAGCATGAGAGCAAGAGAGGGGATTGCAAGTAGGCGGCAGCAACAGCAGCAGCAGCAGCAGCAACGGGCGCGATTTCACGCGCGCGCTCTACGGTATACAGCGCTCGCGATTATATATGTGCGTCTCGCGTTGCGATTGCGCAAGTGTGCGCGTATGGATTCCTTTTTTTTCTCTCCCTCTTTCTTTCGTAGGATTACGGTCGCGCGAGAAAATTGCCACCTACACCAGAGGCCGGGCGTTTATATTCAAATCAAGCAAAAACGATGCTGGAGGATATCCGTAACAGCTGAATGAGTTGTATGGCTACTTTGTTGCGCTCCTTTCAATGGGATTCTTAAGAGCAAGAGGTACATACAACACCGAGGCTCGCTTCGAATACCGCATTTGTTTTGAGCTTATTAGCGTAATGCAACTTTTGCGAAAACGCAGTTTGTGCGGCTGCGAGCGCTAATGTTTCTTACGGGTTATTACGCCGAAATTAAACTGAATTCGCAATGATTCAAAAAGAGGCGGATGCAATTAGCTACGAAATCGGGCATTCTTCACTATTCAACTGTAATTAGCGGAAGTTTTCCAAAGTACAGACGTTTCGCAAGCATATATAAAAAAAAGATATCTTGACTCAGTGCAATTGCACTTTTAATGGATAGCGGTAATAATAATAATAAAAATTTTCATAAAAAATGAGTTCACAATTAGAATACGTTGTAAAGTTGCTGCAGACATGTCGCGAGATATATTAATCCTTTCGATAATGAATACTTTCATTTTTTGCTCAAGCCATTTAAAAGCGTATAAAAAGATCATAAATATTTGTAATAGATAAATCAGAAATCCATTCTAATATTAAAAACTCCATATGACCGAGAAATTCGCTTCATAATGTGTTTTTAATCGCAGCCCAATATCTCAATCAAAAGAGAGGAATTTTTCCTCCACACAGAAACTTGGCACCTTTTTTGGTATACTTCACGCGCGCGAGAGCAGTTTTTTTTCGTGCGTGCAACACGCATATTAAAAACGCCGCAGACAAGCGCAAGCCAACGGCTAATAACCATCCTTTTTCGCTCTCTCTCTCTCTCTCTCTCTCTCTCCCCGCATGCATCCTCGCGAGAAAAAGAATTTACGAGACTGTTGACTCTTGCACCGCGGTGCGCAATCACCTACACGTCCCTTTTTCACGCGCGACGAAACGAGAAAGGAAAGAGATAAAAAAAACGCAACGACGATGTAGTTCATCGCCTCCTTCGCGGCCTCGACAGAGAGGGAGAAAGAGAAAAATTGCGGAGGAATTCAAACGTCGCTGGAATGCTCGTATAAGGACGCGGGGAGTTTATATCGCTTGCTCTCGCGTATACAGGAGGCATTGACGCGGATTTCTAAGCCACGGCATTACAGTCTGTATATATATGTATAACGAGCTGAACGAGCGAGCGACACTTTCACTTACGTATGTATATAGCGCCGATCGGACATTGCCGCAAAGCACCCGGTCATATGTATTATGCGGTGTGCACGGCACTGCTGCTGTTGCTGTGGCTACCTTCTATTATGTAGGCTGCGCACGCATTGTCATTATGAAAATTTCAGCCTTTTTACCGAAGTCTATTTATGAAGCTTAGATTTCAAATCGAATATAAATCTTGCCTAGTTTATTCTTTTCAACTATTGCGCGTGGTTGTCTTATAGTTTACGTTAAACAAACGGCCGCTGATTCTTTATGATGCTAGGCTGGACTGAATTACTCGTGCTATAAATTTGTGATCTCGATGCAAATTTATATCATATGCTGACGATGTTTTTTTTCCTTTATTGAGTAGCTTTGTTGCGTTCTTTTCCACGTTGATGATAGGTGATGTATATAACGGAATCAACGCTGTTGCAATACTGTTTACATTAAAAAGTGTATCAAGATTTAATTATCACGCGCGTCAATGTCATATTTTTTGCCTATGGACGTTATTAATGGCCGTAATATTTTCGGGCCCGGACTTTTGCAAGAGCTCGGCTTTTTGCCACGGGCAGCACCTTTTCGTAACGCCGCGTGAATCGAGAAACGTTAAAGGATTTCTATTCGCGCGCACATACTAAACTGGACCAAAGCGTACAAGAAAATCTCTATCCACCGTAGGGCTTTTATATTTTCAATTTACTAACTGTCAGTTGTTGGGCTTGGACCCATATATAACCAAAGACGTGCGTCCGAAAAACTCGCCAAGTAGCCTGCAGTTAAATCTATTTTAACCATCCCTTCTTCCTCGATGAACAAAGACTTTGCACAGATACTCTGCTGCACAGTTTCACTGCGCCTCTGCGAGACTCACCGCGACAAGATTGACGATTATTTGCAATTAAGATTTTACGGTATGGCTGCGGCCAAAAAGTCCGCATCGTTGCTCGCTTTCGAAACGAGCCGGCGGGATCGTTAAAGTCCCGCGTCGATGCAGTCTCGCGGTTGCGCCGTGCAAACGAGACGCGACGACGAGAGTTCGGCGATCCGGCTCTTGTGAAACAAATACTCGATGGCCCTATACCAAAGTTGCTTGGACATTACAGCGTGCACGCGCACGGCCTTTGCGTAACACCTCGCAATTTATTTTTTCTTTTTTGCTTTTTTCTTAAGCTTTCTTATTTTTTTCTGTTTTATTTATTATCAACCCGTCCGTTTCCTTCTTCCAAATATGTATATGCGCCCAGGTCTGTTGTCGTCAGGTGTGTTTTTTTACGTAACCATCCGAGTTGAAAGTAGTTTTCGGAAAATGAAATTGTCGAGGTGTCAATCATGCACGTATAGCTGGAGGTGTGAATTATTGATTTAGGAGGCCATAAAGAAAAAAGTGCTCTTCGTGGAGCTGCGGGGATAATAAATTAAAAGATACACGTATTAAGGTACGAAGAAGAAAATTAAATTGCTAAAGAGATGTTGTAGGAATAATTGCTGCACTGAATTATAGTTGCTTATTATAAAGCATTTAAAAAGTTAAAAGTAACGTTATAATATATCTTCGGGAATAGTTAATAACTCATTATATTAATTTACTAATATTAACTCTGCACGATTAGTTAAGTATTAAAATTATGTAGTAAAAATGCAACTGTTTCTGGCTACATAGCCGCTATAATAACTTTGTTTTCGCACGTACGTCGATAAAGTTCAGGATCAGGCATTACACATGTTCTCTCAGAGTCGATTGTATAACTTGGCCAAGTGCCACTAAAAATCTCTCTCTCTCGCTTCAAGAGCCGACACTATACCACCACCGCCCAATCACTTAGCTGCTTTTTACACGAACGGCAAAAATAAACATCGAAGAGTGTTTTCACCGCGCGCGCGAAAAGAGAAAATTATCGGCACGAGTGTATAGCTCGCGCTCAGCGTCGTTTTCTCTTAACGTTTCTATTATCGCCCGAGCTGCTGCTGTAAACCAGCCTTCCTCTTCATCGCAGCCGCCGCCGCCGCCGCTCGCGTTTCCACCGTAAACCTCACGTGCCCTGTAGCGCGCGTATGTGTATGTGTACGTGTAGGCGAGCGTTTTGTCGGAGGTATATGTAGCGGCGATTTCAGCATTCCGCGCGGGGGCCACGCCTATATCTCTTTCGCTCACATAGTTTTCGGTTGACGGTTCAGCAGCAGCAGCAGCAGCCGCAGCCGCAGCAGCACGTGTTTGCGTACCCGCGCGCTCTATTATGTCGGCCTGTTGCGAGGCAAGGAAATTGACGAAAAATCCGTGCGCTCGTTATTTCGGGAATTCACGGGTGTTTGTATATAGACAGATGGTGGGCTTCGAATTTTTAGCAGGCTTTTATGATTTTTCGTGATCGGTCTGTCTCATTAGGGGCATTTTCAGTTAACGAACTAGCGAAAATTGCTCGCCAAGCTTGTGGGAATTACTCGCGGAAAATATAGTTGTTTTAATTATGTAGCTTGGGACTGTTGATTATGCGTGGTAGTGTAAAAGCTTTAGTTTTCCTTTATTTAGGGGACGTATTTGTTTCCTTCGATTGTAATTTTGAACGATTACGCGCGTTGTAATTATATCGGAGAGCGAGAAAACTGGAACAATTAAATTAGAAAAATATGTATTTTGAAAGTGCTGTTGCAATCGTGATCTGGTTTACGTAATAAAATATATACATGTCAATAGGTGTAACCGATTGAAATGAAGTATAGATGAAATGCGCGCTAAAGCTGAACTGACATTTTCACAGTCACGGTTAGAAACATAGAAATGTTATTTAATTTATTTCAATGGAATTATTCATGCACACCTACTCTCAAAACCCGCAACGTAAATAACAACACGGAAAACGCCGACGTGAACCAGCAAAGTTAAAATTAACATTTCCCGATAACGATCTGTAATAGCCCGACAATAGCACAGAGTTCACTTTTCCCGAGCGAACGCAGACAAAAAGAACTACAACCAGTTACTTTTTTCTCAAACGCACGAGTGTAAGTGTACCGAGCAAGTGACAAATGACATATTCGCTCTTTCTCTCTTTCTTGGCAGTATGTATTGTCGCAGCGTGATACTGAATTTACGGCTTCTTAACGCGAAGGGAAACAATGGTTGCTGCAGTTGCTGCCAAACTCGATTGATAGGCTGAAAAACGCAGCATCGCGCAATGCTGAACTAACGTTGCGGACCGCTATTCACATCCGCGCACGCGCGAACGGTAGTCGCTTACAACTGTGCACAGGACCGATTAACATAAAACGTTCCGCAAGATAAGCGCCACCGCGTTTCCGTCGGTCCCGCCGTACTTAATAACCATGGCTGCTTAATTTCTAACGCTGTTTTTCGGCGCGTGCACGTACGACCGACCGTCGTCGTGTTTATATTATTTTTTCTAATATATATATATATATATATATCCGCGTATAATCTATATAGGGATTTGGTTAAGAGGATTCCACAATTTGTTCAGGAAAATCTCAGATTTGATATGCGCGGTATTTTCGTTCTCGAGTGTGTATATATATATATATATATGGCTACGAAAGAGAGAGAGAGAGAGAGAGAGAGCATCGCGATGTTCAAGGTCGAGGTTTTTGCCTCCGTCCATCCACTCTCTCGCGTCACTTTTTCTGCGCCGCGCCTGTTCCTTCGGCTTTCGTACGGTGCCGCCTACCGCGAAGAATGGGTCGTTTCTCCGGAACGGTCAGTCATGTATATATATACACACACACACATATTGTAATTGGGAACATCTTAGATATAAGCGGATTAATAATAATTACGTGTCATTATAGGCCAGTGATGTGCGCACTATTGGAAAAACGATCGTAATTATCGCGATACTAACAGACCAGGATTAACTAATAATTCGAGAGCTGAGGTCGCGCTTGGCTTGCGTAATCGCGGTCTATAGATGTTTTTCGGAATTCTGATACCCGGGGGAACTAGTTTCCTGGTTCGAGAATACATGTGTGTGTATGTGCGTGTATTGTGCGTGCTCGGCAAAGCGTAGTGAAAAAACGGGTTGATCAGGTTTCCTGGATATCCGTACAGCTCTCATAAACACAAATGAGAAAATTTGTCGGCGGCGAAGACTAATAATTGTAAATTTCAGGCACGCGCATAGCTGAATGCGCGAAAAAGTCTATTCTTTGACTGTGTGATATTTAACAATTTAATATGGTCGGTGTTGCGCTCGCGCCAAAATGGATATTGTGCAAATGGTAAAAACATTGTAATTCTACATTGCGTGTATACGGTTTATTGTGCAATACGCGCTGTAGTAGTAGCTCTCTCGAGTTTTAGAAGGAATTAACGAATTATTCGTTCGAGGAAAACTACTTGGCAATGAGAGATTATTTTTGTTCAAAATGCGGAGGAATTCGAATGTTAATTTCCTTGGAATCCAGACCTCCGACGATATAGGTCATCATATCGTACGCTGTAATAAATTACTTATTCCGTATAATAAACCTTGAGTTATTTTTAGTTGCCAGAAAATCGAGCCAGAAATACGACACTCGCGGGCATCTCCATATTATTAAAACAAGCTTATCGATCTAATTTTCTTATTAAAGGAAACTAATTGAACCAATGAATTAATTCGGAACTAATTAACCGCGTGTTCGATATATCACGGGCGTGCGCACTGGCAATCTAGTAACTTTCTTAAAGCGTTCAATCAGGGTAAAACGGCGGCCGTAAAAGCATAATTAAAGCCATCGTGGAAATTTGCCTGTGCGCACGGCGCAAAAGCCCATCGGATGCCACGCGGCCGGCCGAAAGTGAAAAAGAAACTGGACGACCCTGCAGTTACCGGATAATATTCCCGGACCAAACGAAATCGAAATGATTTCCTGAAGCCGCCTAAGTAGCGCCGTCTATACCGACTGCGTGGCAAGGTCGTTTTCTTTCTCTTTCCTCTCTCTGTGTGTGTGTGTGTGTGTGTGTGTGTGTGTGTGTGTGTGTGTGTGTGTATATATACATACACACTCATGTCAGCATAGAGCTGCACACATGGCCGGGGCACTTTCATATCGAGAGTCTCGTAGCCATTAAAGCGTGCGGCCTAGCTCCGGACCCGATCCTTTTTCTCTCTCTCTCTCTCTCACTCACTCAGTCACTCTCTCGGTGACGAGATGCCGTTTATGGGCCGCGCGCATGAACGACTGAACCTAACCGCCTCTGATGCGGAGAGGCGCGAAAGAGGAGAATTCCCGGAATCCCGTCTTGTGGCCAGCGAATTTGTCGGCGTTGCCGCGGGAGTTAATTAATTTTTTTCTCTCCAGCTCTTGCGATAAATCGTTAATTCGTCGCGCCTCGCGGGGATTTCGCGTAAGAGGATTATAGCAGTATAGCAACTCGGGCGTATATATAGTGTATATATAGGCAGTAACGCGCCTAGGTGACATTCCGAGGGCGACACGCGCGCCTGCGTGCTTATGCGGAAAGAGTGTAGCCGATAGACCATATGTGCAGTATTATACTATCATGCAGCAATTAATTCAAGCGGCCTTCATTGATATGCCCGCTATAGTTGCATAGTAGACGATGGCAAGGCTCATTAGAGAGCTGCATGGGCTTGTTTAATTGTGTGTCTAAGTAGCTGGTGTTATGATTCTAAATGGTGGCTGGTAGAGCCGTAGAAAAATGCTAATTACGTCAAGGAAAATTGTCCGCTGATATGGGGCCCCGATACTAAGTGCGTAACGAGCGGTTAATGACCGCGGGGACCTTTATATATATACGCGTGTTGCTATATATATTACGCTCAAGAAGTCGAGAAAGAAAAGTCGTGTTGTAAGTGATAGGCTGTCAGTAATGAACGAGTTTTTTTTTATACCGCAATTTTGGGCATTCGTAAACAAGCAAAAAAAAAATTCAATCGACGTTATTTTGACGACGTGTAAATAATTAGTGGCACTATCATTTAATATGATTACTATGTAATTTGTACAGATGTTTCTTCCACACAATACACCATGAACAAATCGCGCTACTAAATAATTATAAAGCTATGTTACAAAACAAGTTTTATTTTTCCCGTACATCAAGAGTATAACACATGACTTTATACGTGGACAAAAAGGTTCTTGTATATAGATAAATCCCTTTCCCCTGCAGAACAATCAGCCTATCAGTCATGTTCACAAATAATAGAGCAGTAAAAGCCTTGTGTTGAATCGTGTCCGTCTTCACTTGATCTTCCCAGCAAAAGGCCGATTCTCTTTCTCTCCTTTAATTTGGCATGCATGCAAGTGGCTGTCCGAATAAGAGAGAGAGAGACGATTTTGAAAGTCTTCGTCGAAAGGAAAAGTAGCATCGAAATAATCGGGCATTATACGCGGCCTTAGAGGCGCCAAGGACTCATACACACATATACACTTGCCAGCGAAGGTGAAGACCTATTGAAATCAAGAGCGGGTTATTAAGGTCTAATCAAGGAGGCCGACTTTTTCATTTCACATTTCACTTCCACGCACGCGTGCTGTCGCTTAACGGAGCTAATAATAATTCATGCACGCATGCGTGCGCGCGCGCTTGCTCGTAGTCTTCTACGTGTGATTTGTAAGCGCGCAAGCGGGTAAATCGACGTTTCAAGAACTGTTACTCTCTCACGAGAGATGAGTCGAGTATTAGAAATGCAAGAAGAAAAGTATATGTACAAGCATATATGAGGGTGGAGAGAGAATACATTCACCGTCCATGGCGATGATCGTCAACTTCCTTTTAGACCTCGCCGCGCCTGTACGCGATTCTTTCCCACACACAAGTCCATACACACACACATAAACATGACGTAGTGACGTGTCGCGGAGAGAAAAGTATATAGTCGCGAAAGGCTGCAAGTGTACGCAGTAGTGGTGGTAGTGGTGATTTTTCTTTCCGCGAGATGAGCGAAGAATCGTTCTCTCTCCCCCTCTCTCTCACTTTTTGCAGCAACCGTTACTGCAAATTTTATATACGTGCACTGGAGATAATACACTTCCTTGTAATCTTGAAAACGGATGTATTTTTTTGCCCCTCAGTCGTACGTTGGGATAGAGGAATTCGTGGTTGCGGATAGCTTGATTACGTTGAAATAAATGCGATAAGATAGATCACGGTGTTATTTTTTCGTACTTGTGAAAAAAAAATAATTATACTTCGCATCCGCAACTTTTTTTACTTGAAAATTTTATGGATGACTGTACATACTTGAGTATACATCGAATTCGAGATTTTTCGCTATTGCAAAAGCTTTCGGCGGGTAAAGGAGGTACGGCACTATACCAATAAATCAAGTTTTTTTAGCCACCCAAGAACGTTTCAAATAAAGTAGCGCTGTTACGCAACAAAGCGGCTTTTGATAAACTTTTTTACAACTTTTGCTTTTTCGAAAGAGAAAGCCAGTGAATTATAACACTTTTTTATCGTAAAGCTTGAACAAATTTGCACCAGTTATGTGATTCTATTTGAAAACCAATTCTTAAATGTTTTCTAATGAATAACGTGTATACAGCTTTTTAATCGCTCTCTTTTACCTACTCGTAATTAACATAAATCTTGACAAATGGGTCATTTATATATCGGGTGTTAAAGCGCATAATTTAAGGCAACCTCCTCCAGATCTCTGTCTGTTTATATATCTATCCATCCACTGACTCTATCGATCAATCAATCCTGCCATTTTTATGAATTCATAATGAACATCCCAGGTAAACTCATCAATGAAAGTGCATTAACATTCCTCTACGAAGGAACCATAAATAATTCGATTATTTCATTATACATGCAAAAAAACTGTCGAAAAAAAAAAGTTCACTTTCAATCCTGCATACATAGATTTTGTTCAGCCATCGAGAACGACGACAAGTCGCATAGAATACGAACCTCTACGAGCGACTCTCCCGATGCTCATCTTCTTATTCGTTTTCTCCATCGTCGCTAAAGTTCGCGCACGTGCGCGTATAGATGCCAGGAGGAAAAGAGACGGCCACGACAGCAGCTTACATAAGTATATTCGATGTAGCATTGCTCGAGGCAAGGCAAAAGCAAGGATTATAAACGGGCCTATGGGGTAGAGTAGGCTTGCCGCCATTATACAGCACTGGCGCTACCAGTCTCTCCGTATATATATACGTTTATGTGTGTGTGTGTGTGTGTGTGTGCATATATACTTTCTAATCAAACCGATCCAGCTGGTTGCGTTGGCGTGCTTTCGTACGGCAGGTCTCCGCGATGTCCCATACAGACTTTTGGAAAATAGATATGTGTTTTCAGAAAGTCGTTGTGGAAGCTGCGCTGAATGGCAAGGGGACCGGTAGGGGCAGTTGGTATAGCTTTTTTTCTGATCGTAGCTAGCAGGAGAGATGTTTATCTGTTTACCTTGTTATTTTTAAGGAAACTCGATGTTGATTAACAAAAAAACGGCTACATTATGATAGTTGAAAAGTAAGTTTCAACTAAAAATCGACATCGCCGCAAGGTTTTTCCCGTTAAAAAATATTAATATAATCTCAAGGGAGTTGAGAGGCGTCAAAAGCACTTGGGAAAGGAATCAAATGAAGAACAATAAATATTGCTGTTAAGAGCCTTGTAAAAGTTATTGTTAACCACCTTGAGCGGCTGTTATCGCTAAGTTCATTCGCTTCGAACAAGCGCCGTCACGGCAACACTTGCACATTCCACGTGCAGGCAGCGCACTGCCGCTGCGGCCTTAGGGTCACTGGACTTTCACACTGTCAGTCAAACTCTAAAATTATTGGCTCCCATTATATACTCCATTCTCTATTCAGAAATTTCATTCTTTTTATACATACACATACACACACACACACACACACACACACACACACACATAATAATACTTATATACCGCAGCGTTCCCGACTTTACTTTATATAATGCAAATTCCCCGCGTCTCGCACACGTAACCTCCGAAGCGCGTATGCAAAGTCGAAAAAAGCTCGACTCGTTGTGCAGGCAATGGAAAAAGAGCGCACGGATACGTGCACGAGCGCCTCACGCGCGCACGCGTGCGTATGTAAGTACGTATATACATATCCCTTTAGGCGTATAGGGCTGCACGCGTTCGCTACTCTATCCGTCTTCTCGCGTTGGACTGTTGTTACTCCTGCCGCGAGGCGAGAAATTCCCGGCGGCCACGTGCGATGCATCCGATAAGGAGACGCGTGTATATATAGAACACACACACATATATATAGAAAAGATCTCCTCGGTTAATTAATTCGCGACGCGGACGGAGATAGAGACGAGAAAGGAGGCGGGAATAATAATGGGCGAGGCACTGCCGTGACGCTGAGGTAAAGAAGGAGAAGGAGGAGGTGGAAAATCTTTCTCCTCTAAATTGCTAATTTTTATAAGGCGCGTGCGCGTGCAATTATGCACTTTGCAACTGGCCACACGTGTGGTTGTTTATTATACAAGGGGGAAGGGCGTGCGGTGCATTGTTGCGAGGGCTCGTGTGCGTTACACGGCGTATCTAATTGCCACGGCTGATGTGCCGAGGTTTCATTAAATCGATTTTCATAATTTTCATATTTTATATATTATATATACCCTGCCGTGACGGAGGAATAAGGTCCGTGTGTGCACCTATTGACTGGCGTACTTATAGGGAGGGTATCTTTTAGTTATCGCGAATATAAAAATACTAATTATTTCCTGCGTATGTTTGTTGTTGCTTTTACGTGCGCGCGCTCGCGCCTGGACGGACGTACTTAGCAGTTGAGGAATTATTTTCATTAAAAAGCTTAAAATGGAATTTTACAGCGACTGTGCAGGCTTTTTATAAATACGTGCGGTTGAAAATGTATGCAGACAGTTTATTAGAAAATTGACTTTGCTGGAATGAGTGAAAACGCAGCGCTGCATATATACGAGAGGCATGCAAGTTTCATTTCAAATTAAAGAGAAAATACGTGTATAAGCTTGGAATAAAGTTAAGACTTCAATATTCATACTCGTTCTTTCTATTTACACGTCATCGATATTTTTACCTTTCAATTAAGCCGAAAAAGTTTGAAATTAAAAATCGTTTAATCTGAAATGAGTTCCACTATATCACTAAAAATCTCTATTTACTTTGCATATTGATATAATTCCTAAAATAAGAGAGTCACATAAATTCCTTCTGAAACACCATCAAGATCTCATTAAATCTAATGAAAGCAAAAGGACAAATTGGAGTCGGGCATATAAATTTGTAAACATACATTAATACCTCGATATCGAGCTTTTCCATTTCCAAAGTCTACATACGTAAGGCTTCGAAAGGAAGAAAAAGCCTTGGATGCAGACGCAAAAAGAGTCCTCCAAGTGAAATCGTCAATCAGCACTAGCACGCGAACGTTTCCCTGTACACTTATAGACTGTAATCCAGCTTGTGGAAGAAATCGCATGGAGAAATGACGCGACTGGGGTCCGATTAGCGTGCGCTCGCAAGGAGAACGACCGCCATGCGCACACGGAGGTCAGTCATCAGGCTATGCCCGGTACACTCAGTGCAGGGCAAGGTCGCGATTTTTGCGAAACCTCCCCCCAGTCTTTACATTCAACAGCCGTCGCCGCAGGGAAAGAGCCGCGCGCGCATGTTTTATTTATCGAGGCTCGCCGCGCGCGCGCGGACGTAATGCAGGCGACTCGCACTTTTGTTCTTAGCACGCGCCCACGCGTCCTGTGCCTGCGTTCCTCTTTTTATTATATGCGTCCTTTTTGTATAAGGAGAGAGAGAGAGAGAGAGAGAAAAAAGACGGTTCAGTGTGGGAAGGCTCCGAGAATTCTTGAGAGATGAGTGGATTTTCCAACTGAAAAGGGGGAGAGAATTCGTGACGCGTGTGTCTGCTTCTGCTACTACTATTCTTGAGATAGTCGAGCTGGCGAACGTCCAGACTCGGGCGTGCATTTTCATTCTTCGCGAACGCACGCATCCCCGGCGCCTGGAATGCCATGAAGCATTTCATTTTCCCCATTCGAAGCCACTCGAGTGTGATGTGCTCTGATGCGACGAAAGAGCACTCGATTCCGATCGACGAAGATTTTTATATATATTCACGCGCCCGTTGCTGGAATGCAGTGCCGAGAGTCGTTGCATTACGAGTCGAGTCGTAAATTTGGACTTTATAAACGGGGGAAAATATGCTCATTAAACATTAATGTCGTATTATGAAGAAAGCCCGGAGTTATTGCCAAATACAGCGAGTTTTGCTGTTAAATTTATCTCTACGGGTACGAGCAGCCGGCGGCTATATAATGCAAAATAAACTTTAGCGCGCGGAGCTGTCGCAGAAATACAGTGCTTAGCTCAGATATGCTGTGACTTTCACTTTTAATTTCGTCTCGTCAACAATAAATTCTCGACTTGTTCGATACACACGAATAGTTTACATACTCTTCTGATAATGACTTTTAATTACCGTAAATCTGTTAAAAATGAGAAACTTTCGTTTTCCGTGTACGTAAGTACTCGGATAGATTCAATAACGCTCTTGATAAATGTCCACGGCAAGTCTACAACGGTCAGTAAAATAATTTCCCGCGCATCAGCTGGCATTTTTCACGCTCGCTAAAGCCGCGTTTAATAGAAAGCATCCTCCTGCGTGTCATCTCCATTACTTCCACACTCATTCTTTCATTAAAGAGCCATGCAAGGAAATCGAGCTTTATAATACTTTCCTTTTAGAAAACCCCCTTACACCGCCATCATCAGTCGTCGTCGCCTTGATCGTGCGTATAATATACACACTGCACTTTTTGTTCGCTCGCAGTGCTGCTGCAGTGTCAAACAAATTTATGGCTCTCGAATCGTTAAAGAAGCGTCAGGTGAATCTAGCCCCACGCGCGCGTCTGTGCTTTCTAATTGAGAAGTATCTGCGAAATGAAGCGCACACGCCGCGCAACGATCTCCTCTATCCCTCGTGAGCAGCGAGCGCCTTCGATATTTCCGAGCGCGCGCATGCAGCACGGCGGCATTATCGCTCATCTATGTGCTGTGGAGCGCCGAGAGAGCGCCGGGACATCTTCTCCTTGCTGCCCGCACGCGAGAATTTAACGAGAGGTGAATGGGAGAGAAGTGAGCGAATGCTGTATGTGTATATACATATATATATATATATATATGCGCGAGCGTGCCCTATCGTGTCCTCGATCCTCTCACTTTATCGACTTTTTATTATATGAAAGGAGAGTTGTCGTCTAGCGAGCTAAGAGCGAGAGAAGTGAAGTCGCCTGTGTATGTGTGTATGCGCTTCAATGTCGTGCGCTGGTTCTTCGTTCTTTCGATCTCCTCGCTTCTAAAGGAAAAATTTCTGTGTAAACAGGATGAAATGGTTGTTGAAAAATTAATCACTCGTGTGTATTATCCTTAAAATAGTTGTAAATTAAACGTATTACGGAGCATTAATTAATTTTCCTTACTTAACGCTTAAAGTAGGCAAGCCGTAAGATATGATCGGCACGCGCGATAAAGACAAATGGATAAGCACTCGCAATTCCATATACAATAATTAAAATACCTCACACGCACGTATGTGAGTATGTTGAGGAAACACTTTCACGAAAAACATTTAACTTTATCCGGCGATCGTATTACTTCCCCCAATACACGCGCGTGCACGCTTAATCGATATCCCCATAATTTGCAAAATCTCCTCAAGAGATCGAATTCTCTCTCTCTCTCTCTCTCTCTCTCTCGTTTCAGCAGGACACGCGCGCAAGCTCAACTCCGGTGAACCGAGCAGCCGAAAAGCGATATATCTCAAGTCTCTCTCTCTCTCGCTATATACGTACGAGGCGCGAGCGGAAGACAAAAAAAAGTTAGTCGGGTATAGACGTTATCGGGAACCGGGATCGAGGCTATCGGCCCCAACCAATTCGCCACTTTTTCCACGCCGTCACGCTCGACGTACGGGGCCGCCTTGAGTTCGCGCGCGCATTGCGTGGGCGTACTCGCATTGTTCCGCGCGCGGAATGTAGAAAGTAAAGTATGCTTCTTAGGTAATATGCCGGCGCGATCGCGCGAGAGTAGCAGACGAGAGTCTGCGTGTATAGGTATTGGTGTGCCGAATGGAAAACTCGCGGGGGATGCGACTGCGCAGTTTCGCGCCTCGGGCGCAAAGGTCACGCGGCAAATGGCATCTCTCTCTCTCTCTCTCTCTCTTTCTTTCTCTCTCTCTGTCTCTCTCTCTCTCTCTCTC
>JAYJLV010033777.1:0-27290 GCA_036873485.1 Torymus texanus | reverse complement strand
TAATGTGTGCAGGCATTGAACGTTGTAACTGTTTTAAATAATAACTATTAAATTCTACTGCACCAATTATTATGTAATGCCTATTGCAAAAAGTGAGCTTTTTATATCGTAGTATAAACTCGTGAAATATTTTTCCTGAAACATAACATTTTTTTTATACCGAAGACGCGTAAAAACTTGATACATAAAAATTCGATAACGACAACCTTTTTATTCCAAATGCATAACTTCTAAAAGTTTCCCCTCATCAGCATATAAACTTCGCGTAACATCCGTTCTCTTAATCCATTCCTCGTGAAGTCGCACAGCCGAAATTACGAGTCCTTTAAACCGTTCTTCGTTGGTCCCTCCTCCCCCATTAACGATCCTCAGCCAAAGGCCGTAAACGTATATTTTAAGATCGTCGCCACTCTTAATATAGCATTGATCCGTTTTCGACAAATCCCGCACGTCGTCCTTCCATTCTCCCTCTCTTTCCTTCCTCTGAAGAAAACACCAATTCACTCTTTCTCTTCTCTTCTCTCTCTCTCTCGTGAGCTTATTCATCGCGAATTCCGAGCATGCCCGTGAACGAGCGCTCGCAATTTGAGTCGACGTGCGGAATCGTTCGCGTTTTGAGCGCTTGTTGCATTCCTGCGCGTGTGCGCAGAGAAAGAGAAAGAAAGAGAGAGAGAGAGAGAGAGAAGTCTCGTGGGATAGCTGTAGGGGACTTATTCGCTTTTCTTCGTATAAGTCATTGCCGATATGGGGGGTTAAGTCTTGAGGGACTACTTGAGCAGCAGCTTGGACAAAGTTTTTCAGCGAACGCGTGTGTATAAAGTGAGGCGACACATTTCCATTCTAAATTGACGATGCTTTATGCATTTTAAGTGGACAGAGGGACAAAAGGTGGATAAAGGTGAATTCTCAAGATTCCGCGGTTGGTTGGTTGGTTGAAGGTAGATTCCAAGGTCGAGCTAAATATTTTTTTCCGATTATCTTGATCGAGGGTATTGGAATTTTGATAGGAGTGGGTTTTACCTGAATTCTTTTTATTTATTAACTGTCGTGTATCTGTTCCTTGATTTGTAAGTTATATAGGTTTTTCCAATTTTTGATATTTAATGAAAAGTAACGATAAACATACCAACTATAAGAAATTCATTCATCTTGCATAGAGATATTTCATAATTATTTTTCAGGAATTTAATGAGTTTTGAGCATTAATTTAAAAAGAAATTTATTTCAATGAAAGGCAAACGGTATAAACTATTTTACTTATAAAAGAAACCGTTGTAATTAGGATCTTCAAACATATAGAATTCAAGTAAATTTACGGAAATTTCTAACTAAATAACAAATTAATTGATTGTTCGTCAATCAATTAATACAAGCTAAACACTCGTATAATTAAATTATTCTGCTAACTGCGTACCTAAACTATTATGCTATCTACCGAATTCATTTAACCTCTTCGTTCATGCTCGAACGCCGCGAGTCTGCCGCATACAAAAACGCACTCGCAAGCATTTATCTTCCTAAGCGGTGAGTATAAACTCCCGCAGCCGACACACATACACACACACGCACACGTTTGCGCTCATCGTGAGGATTTACGATTCCTTCGTGGGACACACCACAAGAGAAAGAGAGAGAGAGAAAGAAAGCCGACTTGCCTTTGCCGCTGTGCACACATATAAGACGACGCGTTCAGCTTTCATAGCGTAAAAGAGACGCGGAGATAGCCGAGAGGAGATAGAACGAAGCGCGCTGATGCCGGAACCGAAATAGCTAGGGAGATTTATCTCGGTGTGTATATGCGTTAGACACTACCATCACTGCTGCTGTCGACGCAGCACACACACACACACATGAACCCGTTAAACGACTTGCTTTCGGCCTGCAAGGCACACCAGGGTGCGACGATTATTCGATGCTTCACGCGTGCGGGTGTTATTATGCGCGTGCAACGTGATTACACGTGTAAATTCAGTGGTTAGTAGAGCGTACGTCGCATACAGTAGTTGTTGTAGTCGTTGGGTACAGGATGACATGGGAATGTCCCGGGAGCTGGAAGACAGCGAAGTTGGTGGCTATAATGGTCGAGGTGTAGACTGTGTGTGGTGTAAGCTCGAGTTGTTAAGGCGAAGAAATTACCAAGTGTTTTGGATTAATGACACGGTGTACGAGAGGTGTTGGGATGCGGTTGGTAGCGTGTGTTTAAGAAAATTTATGGAACGAGGCTGACTGCTGGTGTGAGACTGTGTATGGTGGTCGAAGAATGGATGTATTAGTGGATTTGGAAGTGATATTTTGTTAATAAACGTATAATTTTCTAATAGGGATTAAGAAGATGCATCTTATACTAATTTGGCATTTTTTACATAATATATAGGACTAAATTTCTTTATTCGTTCTTTATTATGCCATTACAAACACTCTATTCTCAGTAAATTATAAAAAAGTTAAATGAAGTGTTGCTATTTAATTTCCATAGTTAATGCACTTCATAAATATTTATCGAAAGTTATGCGTTTATCAGATTTTAATAAATACATTTCTAAACACCTGATCTAATTATTCGATAAATAATATTGACAAACTAATATAAAATTTATCTACACATCACGTATGTCTAAAGAAACTAGACGATAGATTTACATATTTGTTAAAATATTTATAGTGTCAGCGACAAAGTAATTAAATTCTTGGTGTAAATTTTAGTCGTGCAATTAACACAGACCGGTCTGCAAAATATTTGCAAATAGGTCAGAAATATGGCGAGGCTGTGTATATAATAACGTTACTCTAAAGTTATGACGCCAGCTCTCTAAACCAATATTGACTAGGTAGCCTGATAGGAATTTCATTATCGTAATAAGAGTAACTACATATAAACTAGTTAATGTAACCGCGCGATAGTTTTCACTTATTAATTTTCGACGTTGCTTGCCATTTCGAAATGACGTTATAATAACAAACATGAAAATGCGCTGAAACAATGGAATAGAATATTTGTTTCTATGATTGTCCAGAAAATATAGCTCTTAAAGTGCGTATTATTTCTGTTTATACTGCAACATTTGTTTGAAATACTAAAAATACAACGAACAAAAGAATATAGAGTATTGTTATATAGTTTTCAACAAATGTATAAAATCATTTATATCTGAAAACCCTTTATAGATGTTTTTCCTTAATAAAAAGAAACGAAATAGGTATAACAATAATTAGTACTTAAAGCAAAAGAAATATTTCAATAATTTGTACCCACACTATCTGGAATTCACATCCTTTCTTCTTAAAGTTAAGAAACCGTGATTCAGCATACTCGAACCTAATCACCAACTAACACGATGAAGGACTAAGAAGGAGAAACAGCACAGGCGCGTTCTAGCGCCTACGTGTGGGGCGTTGAAGTATCAACAAGTGGAGCGACGACGACGCGAAACAGGACACAGATTCGTGCAAACGTGGGACGGGACCGCGTAACGATCCGTCAAACGCCTACCGTGTTGCATGTATATGTATACAGACACCGAAGATGCTCATCTACTGCCAGCAGATTCTTCGCTAATTGGCGACTGTGCGCACGCGTATACGCTTCTGTGCTATATAGTTTGTTTTTTTTTTTTTTTGTTGGGATAAAGGTAGCGGTATGATGGTGGGCTCTAGGATGACGAGGAGAAGAAGAAGAAAAAGAAGGTCGCAGGGATTGAGAATTGAGATTTAGCTTAGATGAAGTTGCAACTTTGACAGCTGGCGTGATTAATGGAGTTTAAAAGCGGTCGGAAGTTGCTACGGGAGTTTACGAATGATGAGGATTTGAAGAATTGAGCCTGTTTGATTTGTATGTGTGTTATTCTATGTTGCTGCGGTTGTAAATTTATGGCTGTTTAACCAGTGTTGTGAAGGTGAATACAATTCCAAGCGTATACTTATGTTATTATAAAATAAGAGGCTAAACATTTAGTATACTCAAATAACAGTAATATGGAAATGTTTAATGCCGTAAATAAGATCATAGAAAACGGAGAAATTATCTGGATGATGTAATTGCTTATTTATATTGTTTTTTAAATTGTTTGTGTCTTTGTTTAAGAAAAACCATGAACCTCGTAATGATGTAAGTGTGATAAATATTCTGAATTTACTGTCGATGAATCTTACTTAATTACTAGAAAAAGTAGGACAGTACGGTTATATATATACAGCTCGAACGAAAAAACATCTTCGGAACATGAAAATATAAATATAAACGAATCTTTCTTTTCCCTTTTAGAATGAAAATTTACCAATTCCTATAACAGTTTAGAGGTGAATATCTCATAGTTATTCTTGCAAATTTCTTGTTGAATAAGCTCAAACAATTTATAATTATTTTCTGACTCATCGTGTCAACACACATATATTATGTGACAAACAAAAGGATTTTTTTCAATAAATAATGACTCATGCCAATCAATCAATAATGTAATATTTCTTAGTATACACATCGGGATACCTATAATTATGATAAGCATATATTACCTTACGCACGTTTCGCAATATGCAATTACTTTATATCTTTAAAAAGAAAGGCTCACGCGCACCACGATATATACACGGTACATGAAAAATATAGCAATCAACGTTATATATCGGCAACGACTCTCCGATCTCTTTAAAAGATAAGCCTCGAGACGCGATCGCGCGCGCGGATACGAGTACCTTTCCGATAAGCCGAGTTGCCCCGTTAATACGCCTGCAAGAGAGAGAGAGAGAGAATGAGAGGAGTTGCAATCAATCTTGTCAGAAGAGTTTAGAGCCCACAGAACCAAAGTCTTCGGCGGCGGTGGCGGCGGCGGCGGCGATTGAGATTTCGTACGAAGAGAGCGCGGGAGAGAAGGAGCCAGGTGGTGCCCCGTAATAAATCGCATTGTAAGCAATCCCGAGGGCAGCCACCTGCGAATCAATATCCGCGAGTGACTGAGGTAGTGGTAGTAGTGGTAAAGTCGCTCGCTTGCTTGCTTGCTCGCTAGCGCGCGATTGCATGCAAATTTCTCAAAGAGAGGAAGCCCATACAAATGAGTTTATCCATCGGGCTTTCGCGCGCGAGAGAGAGAGACCTCGAGTGCGCCATTTTGTACGAGTATCTCCGACTTATATCTGCATATTTTAGCTTACAGGGATGTAAAAGGGGGATAAATGAAGTTAAGGCGCGAGTGGAAGTTAGTTTCGTGAAGCGGGGAAGTTTTCGGTGCGGGATAAGCGTTTCGAATAGAAGGGGAGGAGGCTTCTGACGTTTGGATTTGGGTTAATGTTATGCCGCGGAATTTCGGGCTTTAAGTGATAATGCCGAGTTATCGGCGAGTTCGTTATTGTGGGAATTGTGCTTGACTGGCGGGAAAAGTTACAAAGGTATATGCTTACTGTTACTTGCGTATATGCTAAAAAGGTCATTTTTTGTACCATTGCTTTTACGTAGTGCAATTTTAAAAGCACTTTACTGAAGTTTTTTATATTCAAATAAAATTTTTATTTCGTTTCAGTCACTTTAACTATGGAACTAATACCGTTTAAAGTATACAATTTTCTTTTTAGTTAGATGTTATTCCTCTGAATTGTTCGGCGTAGTAGCTAGAAATTCCTATAGTATTAAGAATAATATTGATGCAACCACTTAAGATTAATTCACAATGTTTTATAAGAATATTATTCCAGCAAAAGGATTTTCTAAAACGCAAAGTTTAAGCGGTGCCAAAGTTTACACAATGAAGTGGAAAGTAGTTTTTAGTGTAACTTTATTAGACAATGAAGATTGCCGAGTAAGTACTGCTGAAAACCCGAACTTCTTGAATTATGGTGGTGAATGCAATTGACATTCAACAGAATGATTCAAGAGAGTTTTCAGAAGCTTCTAATTAGGTAGCTTTGCTATTCTGCGAAGAATATAAAGTAAAATTACGCAGAATAGCTTTGATAAGATATAGTCTTCTTGGTAAAGATCGTATTTCTAACCATATTAAAGTTGTAAGAACTTTATTTATAGCCAAAGTTAGGAAGTTTAGTCCAAAGAATTTATTTATTTAATGATCCCTTAACTCTGATCAATTCTACCGCAATAGGTGTCGATATCACGACCACACACACGCGCACAAAGAAGTCACAAACCATTCCCAAATCCGCATCTATAATCACCAATCAATTCAAAGATGGAATCAGTCGTCAATTCCAACAAAAGCCTCGCGTATTCAGCGGATCAACGCTCACGTCGCGCTCATTCACGTACAAAGTTTCGACACAGAGACGTTAGCGGCAATAAAGCATCGGACAAAGAGGCCAGATAATTCACGCTGAATTTATTCTCTATGCTTCTCTCTGTCTCTCTTGGCCTCTTTTTTCTCTATCTCTCTCTCTGTCTTTCTTCTTTTCCATACCACAGCCCGAAAGTTTATCGACGAGCGCGAATAATCGCGCGCTGTGGACAAAGAAGCCCGTAAGTGGACTTAAAAGCCGCTCGCCGGTATATACAGGTATATATATATATACTACCTCGCGGCTTTGGAATGAATGGGCGAGCGTATATACGAAGAAGAAGAAGACGAAGAAGAAGAACAAGAAGCATCAGTGGAGGAGGAGGTGGTGGTGGCAGAGAGAAAAAAGAGGGAGAGAGAGGGAGAGAGAGTTGTAGAGTGGTAGCACAGCCGGTTCGGCAAGTTTTTGACCGTCTGGCGCTAACTGCCGCTCTCTCTCTCTCGCGCGCGTGAGCGCGAGTACGTATATATCCCACGCGACGACGACTCTCCTACTACCACTCTGATCTCTGCGGTGGTTCTTCTTTCTCTCTGTCTTACGTTCGACGTAGGCTTTTTTTTTGCTCTCAATGTTTCTCTTCGGCTTCTTCGTCTGCTTCTTCTTCTTCTTCTTCTTCTTCTTCTTTGCGTCGATTTTTACGGACGTGGCGTGTGCGCGTGCGCTCCATTCATGTTAACCGCCCGGCGTGGTTATCAATTAGCGCTGCGAAGCCGCGAGTATATATGGAGAACGTGAGAGAGAGAGAGAGAGAGAGAGAGAACTTGTTAAGTGGCTGCGTGCTGTGTATAGGGGTTTTTGCTCACGCTTCGGATATTTCACAAGGTTGCAAGAACGAGTTGTTGTGAGGTTCTTACCAGAACTCGAGTGTGGTTTTTAATTGCGTTGAGAATTTTTCTGGTACCTTAATTGAGGAGTTAGCGAAAGTATAGATATCATGTATGATTGAACATGGATTATTTATTCTTTTTCAGGGAAGACGAAAAATCAAGTTATCACGGTTTCTTAAAAATTTTACTAACAATTATACGTTAATGTCTTAATCGTGGATATTTTTGGTTGATCAATAATCGTTTCTGATTAACTAGAACATTCACGTAAAACAAATATATTTCATACGATTACTAATGCTTTTTTCGTGAGAAAAATATCACCAATTACCAAATTCTCTTGTACCGACTTTACGACTTCAACAGCTAACCGTACAATGTATATGTATTTCCACCGAAATAGCACGAAAACCTGTTACCGTGTAAAAGCGTAAAACTACAGAGAGCAGAATTTAAGAGCGAGTGCGAAGCGTATAAGGCACGGCACTTTCATATCGATTCCAGCAGCGGCATGCGCAGCTTCACGACCTACGTTAATACTTTGGTTCGTACGTATGCTTTGCTCTGTGATACTAGGAGTTCATGAAAAGGTGGAAGTGGCAGCCAACTGTAACGACGACGACCGACCGACTGCGCGTACACGCGGTCTGACGTGGCGTACTGCTCACAAACCATCTACCGGAGTTTTTTTAGTTATCGTTGTTATTATTGAATATTGGATTATTAGTGAGTGTAGAATGTATATGTTAATGCATTGTCTTTTTATGTTTGATAACGTAGTATAGATGGGTAGAGTATTGTTGTAGAGGAATCGTTCGTGTTGGAAGATTAATATTGCTTTTCAATGAGATTAATGATAATGCTCAATACGAATATTACATAATTAGTAGTTTAGAAGTGGTTGTAGAGGTATAATGATGTTTGTTTTGATATTAATCGTATTTGCTTGTGCGAAAATACGGCAACGCCCTTGATTGTACAATGATAAAAACCTCCTCGAATGAGAATATTTGAAAATTTTAAGATGTAACCATTGCCACTAAATTCTACAGTATCTGTATAAGCAAAGATTAAGAAATCTAGAAGAAATAATCTGTTGCGTGCCTAAAATTCTCTGATATTCAAAGTTTCTCGTAGCCAGAAACTTTGAACGGAGCGCGTACTTAGTTTAGTTTAAAACGTCAATATTGCTATTGAAAAATAGTGGATTATACATTCTTATATAGATTACTATCTGCTACTTAATCGGTTCTACGTTACGAATTAATGTTAGTAATTGATGAAAAATATACGGTTAGAAATAGGTATGAGCACATAGCACTTTTCTTTGTTCGTCAATGCATATTGTATTTTTAAATTTACGTCATGAACTCAATTCGCAGAAGTAGTTACGGTCTCTATTCATCCTTTTCAGTGCACTTCACATCAAAGTATAATTTGTATATAGCTTTCAAGCGCAGAGAAAAATAGTATTCTAAGTCCATCGTGTTATCGTTTTAAAAAAAAATGGACAAGCATATATGTATATATACCTCAAAGCTACGGCAAATTATCCACTTCGGGTCCGCATAAATCTTTATACATAGAAACCAGTTCTGTGAGTGGATTATTTTAGGCGTTTCCAGGCCGACGTATACTCCGACCGCCGTAAACATGGCAGCAATGAAATCTTTTACGAGGTCGCGGTCGACCATTTTCGGCTCTCATCCACAAGAAAAAGCTATGCATGTGTGAGCAAGTCAAAAAGTTTTGTTCAGGTTTATACGCTATGTTAAATTAATGTAATTTTCGCGTTGAAATTCATTATAACCCACAGCTAATATGATATATAAATTATGTATCATTATCCGCGTTTATAACGAAATTATTTTAATTATCAACAATGGAACATGTAATTTAAAGCGTATATAGTTAATTATCACTTAATAAGCATGCTGCATTCGGCTTCACATTTACATATTAATTCGAATCCTGTAAAATTTAATAAGAACAATCGGAACGTAGTTAAAAAATGGTTTAGGATATGCACAAACATACAAAAATATCTAGAAATTAACTTAAAATTATCCATGCTCGTCTACTACAAATATGTTACGCAGTTGCTTACCGTACTACTATATTTATTTATACTCTATAATTTTACGCTTTCTCTTAAAAAACACTTCATCCGTTAATACACTCGCTCATATTTATTTTACAGAATACCTACCAATGTAACGTATATCTCAGCTATTTCTAGAACCATCAAAATCATCTGCGACTACGACTATGTACATATTATATAGAGTTCATTGTTACCCTCTCATACACACCCAACACATAAAGAACTTCAATCTTGCACTATAATCTAGCAATCAGCTCTAAAAACAATCGTAAATATCAAAGCAACCATTGTCAATTTATACCTAACCAACCATTCTCCCTTCTCTCTCTCTCTCTCTCTCTCTCCTTCTCCCACTCTCCGCACACGCGCATGCATCATCATCCACAATCAATCGCGCGATATATACCCACCACCCACGTCCGATAATCGATAAACGCCACTGCCACCACTGCCGTCGCCGCAGCAGCAGCATCAGAGGCAACGCTAGAGCCATTATCCGCTCTAATACCATCAATCTGTAACCGCCGAATACCCTTACATATCTATATACGTATACCCCCGTTACCTAAACGCATACACATCATCTCCTCGCAAAAAACCCCAGCTCGATAGAACTCGTCCTCTCTTTCTCACTTTGACACACACACATAATACTCACACAAGTAAAGAGCCTCAGCATAGTCCCCGCTAAAGTTTCGATCGACCGGCTCCCACTACTTTTCACACATACACATACATATACTTACACCCAGAGAACCACGAGGAGGGAAAGGGAGTGCGAGAGAGAGAGAAAGAGAGCCTAGGAAAAGGGGGGCTTCACTGCTCCTCTCTCACTGCGCGGCTTGCGTGTTCAGCAGCACTGCACATGCCACTTAAACCTCTTCATGATCTCCTGATCGCGGCTGAGCCTTCTCCTCGTTTCTTCCATACATGGTAAAGGCACGGGTCAGGCGGGCCCCGGCAGCGGCAGCACTTGTTTGGTCGACCGAGCTTCCATGGGCGGTGTCCCGAGCTCAAGCAACTTTCGTAAGAGAGGGGGGGAGATACCAAATGCTGCACGTGTGGGGAGAGTCTGGTATCGCATCGACGAACAACACAAGAGTATATATGTATATAATGTGTATGATATACTCTTACGATATCATGCTCTCCTGCTTTCATGGGCAGCCGGACGCAGACGTGCAAGATGGCGCAGGTTTGCCGTGTTGCTGATGCTGCTGCTGCTGCGTTGCGACGTTGAAGCTAGCAAGCATTGAGCAAGCAGGGAAAGGAGAAAGAGAGGCGCGAGAAATTCTTATACGAGGACAACCAAATGCTGTAGCAGCATGGGCACGCGCTGATACGCGTGACTCGGCAGAAACTGTGTGTGTGGAGCTCGTTGCATAGTGTGCAGAGAGGAACGGTGAGAGATAGAGAGAGAGAGAGAGGAACGCCGTCGTGATTGATTGATTGGTTGATTGATTAATCGGTTGGAATGCTTTTGTTGGCGATGGCTTGTTTCGCCTCGATAGATGTGGTTTTGGAAGGAAACTGGTAGCCCGGTTTATGATGAAATTTTTAGCGTTCTTAGAGATTATGTTGGTATTTTGATAAATGTATGAGTTTTAGAAAAAAAATTTTAATACTTTGAGAAATTCGTGGTCGTTTAGAGTATATAATTGAAAGGAAATTCTTAATGTTACTCGTAATACACTAATTGATTACAACAGTCTACAGAATAAAGCCATTACTGGATATAGCCGACAGTAAATTTTACTATTGTATCAAGAACCAATAAAGCTATAAAGGTAGAAGAAGTTGTAATGCGTATTATATGTTTGAATTTCAATTTTCGTTGAAATAGAGATAGTTGGTTTTCCTTGTCTTCAATAAATTTTCTGCATTAAAAAGAGATAACACAACAAAAGACGTGAACAGACGCAGATAAGATACTAACCACAAAAATGTTTTAACAGTGTGATAGGATTTCGTTATTATTTGCACCACTTTTAAAAAAAAAAAAAAAACTATTAAATACTCTTATTGTAGTAAAAACATCTTTAGATTATTACGTGTTAATAAATTACGGGTGAAATGTTTTCTGACATTCACCCTGAAAAGGCCTCAATGTACATATATACTCATTATAACCATTTAAATGGCTAAAAAGAATTAAATTAGTCGATCACACACGAACCTATATGGAATAATAATTACACGCGGCCTCGCCAAGCCTCTCTTTTTCCCCTCTTACACCACAGCGCGCTTATGACAGAGTCGCGCGCTCGCAAAGTACCTCGCCCCCGGACTGACTTTGCTTACACAAAGAGAGGAAAAAGAGAGACACATAACAGCCCAGAGCTTTTAAATGAGAAAATTCGCTGTCACCCTTTGATCTTTTTTCCACTTTTAGATTCACCCAACGTTTCATCATCCTCTTTCCTTTTTTTTACCATTGCTTCCGGTTTATCTTCCATCGTGTTCAAGCACTGCATACCCGTCTATCTCTTTTCCCTTTTACATATATGTGACTGTATGGGTGTGTGTACGCTAGCAAACAGCGCCGAAATTAACACCATGTATCTTCCCCTTCCTGGAAAGAAGCGTAAATGCTGCAAGAGCCGCTGTCGTAAGTCAGGTCCGCGTGGACCGGAAAAGCATCTTTCAGGAGTAGAAGAAGTTCCTGGAAAAATTCGGCGGTTTACGAGCGTGTAATGAAGTGAGTCGTGCGATGAAATGGATAGGGTTGTGCTATTAAAAGAACACTTGCGTGCTGTTCGCTGTATAACCAAATTTCTAGTGATAAAGCTAATTTACGGTACATTCATAACTTCTTTTGAGTGAATATAAAGAAAAAAAAACTTATTAAGTAAAACTTTAAAACTAATTGTATCTTTTTCAGTTTAGTAGTGGAATAAGAAATAATGTTCTTGTACTGTTTATTATTTCACATTCTTGATAAATTCTTACATAGTTTCCGAAGCAAACATTCTGCTGCTACAAATACTAAGAGATATATAAAATGGTTGGTGAGAACACGGCAACTGTTAAGTTCGCAATCTCGCGTTTTTCAAAAGATAGTTTTTCTTTACGAATGAATCTGATAATTGTATTAACTTTGTTAAAAACTGAATTCTTGATAAGTAGAAAACATTTTACAAAATTGTACAAAATGTCCTCACCGTTGACAAATCTTATTTCTTTTCGTCTTTTTCGTATAAAAGCATGTATTTTATTGTATACTTTACATAGGAATCTACAAGATTGTTTCATCTTTTTAAATATCTTAGCTAAAAAGTATTTGAAAAATGAATAACGAACAAACTGTGATCACCTTTCCCTTACTTTATAGCCTATTTCATCGTTTATTGCCTAATTATTAACTTTGATTGACGTTATTTTCTAGAAATACGCAGGATTTAGGTGTGTAATAATTGCCAGTTAGCTCCTGTATGGCTTTTCCAGTAAATAATTTATAAGTACTGCAGTTAGTGACTACAAATATGTCGTAGCACTGCCTAACTACTATCAAAAGTAGTCCAGTAAACTATTTTTTATTTGTATGCTACAAGTTATTTGTTTGTCAATTCAATCAAAATGAAAGATAAATATTGCTTTAGAAGATAAAAATCTTAATGCCCTGAAGAGAAAAGTATCTAAAACTTCTTAAACATCAGCACAACCACTTAAGACACAACTTCATTTGTCTCAAGACCATATTTAATTTCACCAATAAATTTCATTTTTTGCCTAATAATCTTAAAATATGTTTTTCTTATCACAAATTTTTTACAAATACCACATCCCTAACCACATTATCTACTCTTTACGAATCTCATACTCCGATAATCAAGACACCATTTACATAACCATTAATATATTTCACATATCTTTCATAACCAGCAATCCTACCTATATCAGCTGAAACCCCAATCACCAGTCAACCACCATCTATCCTACACCCGGCACTTTATTCCCAACCATTGCCATCTCCCGGCGCGTTAGGAAAGCTAACTGTAGCACTTGCAAGTTCACCTCTCTCGCCACACTCCACTTACCCCATCCCTACCCTTGGAAAACTCTCACACTCCCTGTGAGCTTCCGGATCGAAGTCTCGCGCGTGATTTTATCGGCCGCAAACTCGGAACGCGCGGGTATGCTACGCGCGTGTTTCGGGTTGCGGGAAATCTCGCTGGGGTCGCTCTCTTCGCATCTCACACATATATATATGCGTACTGGCGTAGGACGACGACGACGACGACACGGGTTTTGATGGATGAAGCGCGAGCTTGCGGTTTGTGGAACCGGTGTCGAGGTGGTGTGTGAAGTTCTGGCCGATTTGTAGTTAAGTGTGGTGAACTGGTAGTTTGATTTAGAGGAATCTTCGTTAACTTCGTTTTCTATGTTATTGTAATGTTTTTTTTTTTTTAAATAAATTTATCTTTTTATAATTTTTCATATTATATAGATTTATTATCGTACTTGATTTACATATTTAAAGGTATATAAAATAAATCTATCTTCAGATACAACGTGAAAGCTTAAGATATACTGTGAAATAAATCTATAAGTCAGAAAATATTAAAATAGCTCTGAACAGATATAAAATAGAATGTTGGTATTACATAGTAAAGTATTTCACCCGTTTCCTATTCTGATATATTAGTGTGGAATGCGGTTGAATCTACGAACTTAGCGGTCTTTTTAAGGAAACGTGACTCAATACCTTAAAATAGAGATTGTTTATGAATTTCTAAATGCTTATTAATGAATAAACTTCAAATCCATATTCATCTTAAATTATATTTCAGATGCAGTATATGTATATAAAAAATTTTTGATTCATAAAATAATTAAAATTTTTCATGGTATATAGTTTAATAAGTATAAAGTTTTGCTAAAAGTATATACCACTTCTACAAAAACTACTTGGACAATAAAATACTTTCTGGATACAAATTACCCAAGTAAAATCAGATCTTTTCTGCGTATAGTAAATTGTGTAAGATAAAATACTGTAATTTAAAACAGTGATTAACCTCGAAGATTATCAGATATCTTGGCAAGTATTCTAGCTGTAAAAGAATTTATCTCCAACATTTTCTTCAAACGTGACTATCTCGAGTGTATACATTCGCTAATTTACATATTTCATGTCGACGTTATCTTCAAAGTTTTTCCAAGTTTTTCATTTTTTCTTTGAACTTAGAAAAGAAAATTAAACTCAGTTAAGACATTCTCATTGAAATTCCAACAATTATATGTTCTTCTTAACCTTTATCACTTAATCAGCTTATATTTACCACACGAAAAATGATTTCCTACTTTGTTAAACCTAATAATGTAATTTCCTGGTAGAGATCGAATGTTTGATATTGCACAAAGTAAATAGTAAACTTCAACATTCTCTGCATACAACCTCACTTACTCATCAGATTCTGCCCTTTAAACTAAACCCGTACTTCTCAAGTCACAAAGGCACAACGCAAGCCAGTGCGAAATCCGACGTCCTCCATTTTCTCGCATACACCCATCCTCTATCCATTTCTATTCCGCACCTCCGAACCAGGATAGCAGAACCGTCGAGTAGTTCTTCCTCTTCCTCTTCCCCTCTATCACTCTCTTTTAACTCTTTTATCGCCTCACGTATACCTATATATATATACACATACATATAACACGTGCGCGAAGCTGCTCGCGAGCTCACCACAGCAGTCCCATAAAATCAAGCAACCTCGGTTCTGATTCTCCCGGACGGCGTATAATATACAGTACATACACTACACTATACATTTGCCTCTCTCTCTCTCTCCTCTCTCTCTCGTGTATGTATACTCTTATATTCTGGGCTATAGCCTCGCTGCTTGCACGCCGCGCCTGTAGAAACCTGATGTCGTTAGATATGCACTGATGAGTCTCGCTTCCGCTTCCGTGAGCGGACGCGCGCACTCGGGCGAAGGCGCGCACACGAGTCAACTCTCCGCGGTCGAGAGCTGGAAGGGAAAGGAAAATTGTCGTTGACTCGTGTAGTCTCTCTCTCTCTCATACACTCTACGGATGGAGAGTACATTATGTATATAGGCACGTTGGTATCGGATGAGCTGTACGGTGCGGTATGGATTCGTTGTGATTATATTACAGTGATGAATTTGTCATAGTTTGATAGAGCGTGATAAAAAGTGGATACGTAAAGAGGACAATTGATTCGGTGATTTCTAAGCGTGATAAATTTTGAAGGAGAATATTGTCGAATTTAGCAGAAATCATGCGTATAAGATGAAATTTTGTTCACAAGCAATATTAGATTGTTAAAAAAAAATTGCTTTTGGTCGGTCTAATTGAGTTTCTGCATACAAAGACGTTTATCCATCGGGACAATAAAATGAACTATTGACTATTTGTTAGATCGACTATTGAAGAAATTAAATCATGTTTTTTCAATGACGTTTTACAATTACAATTTTATTGGCACACCGAGCTATTGCTTCGGTTTATTGCTTTGACGAGATTAGAATTCAAGGTCAACCGTATATATACCACGGACTGAAACAACTATATTTAGATCGATCTAAATGTCCGTTGTTTGAATTACATTAAGAATTACTTTTCTATGATAACAGAGGTGAAACTGAATAATGTTACGTGTTTTGCGTTACTGGTAAGATAAACATTATCACGTGTATAATTGTATAACTTTGAGCTACATAAAAATTATAAATACTTGTTTGTATTTTTTTTCTTTTTTAATTAAACCACCATATATACAAGTGCTATTTATGCTTTCGAGTACGTAAACACAGTTTTATTGTCCATATATATTCATTAATTTAGCGGCGTCAACTTTGCTCTATCATTTTGTATTCCATCATTCCGGACAAATATAATTATTCACTGACTGCCTGAAAACATTTGGTTCTCAACTTCATTATATACGCAAAAATGTTCGCATTGCGTCAGTGATGGGTAGCGTGGCCAGTGCTCATTAAAATTAATTGAACGGACCAGCTTGTGCGCACTGCACGCACGCGGGATGAAAATTTCCTCTCTTTCGCGCCTCGCGATGCTGCAATTTATATTCCACGCGATGGACGTGAAATGCACACACGTTGCACGCATATATGGGGTATGAAGTGTGGGGTTTTAAAGGCTACGATGATGTGTAATTGAGTGAACGTGCACGTGTGTATACGCGGGTGTATCATAACCGAGTTGTTGTCGGCGAAAAGCTAGAATTACAAATTTTACTAGATCGATACTCGTTCAGTGTTCTGTTTTGTTATGCATTTCACTTGTGTGTTAAATGCACGCGTACTGTTGGTAGTCCTTGAGTGGTACCGTGATTGGAGAACGCATTGGGATCTAGGATATGCTTTTTAACGAAGCAAATTGCGTATATGAAATAGCTATAACGTCATTGAAATCAAAGTGCGTTAATGATTTAGTATTAAAACTGACTTGATGTCGTTAAAATATTAATATAGAAGTGGCATTAACGAATGTTTTTCTCTTGCAACGTGGAATAGATATATTATAAGACTACTTTATATGTTATTATTAAGTATACTTTATGCGTTAAAAGAATTTTTCCATAAGAAGTTTTAGAAATTGGCGGTGAAAGTTACAGTGACGATCTCGGCAGTTTTTCCGGTAGTTGTTCTAGTTGCTCATAATAAGATTTATATATTGCGATTATTAGAGTAAAAACTGTGAGCGTGCAAGATTCATAGTATTATTAAAAAATTAAATAATTATAATCAAACATATTTCGTTTCACTTTAAAAGTTATATAAAATATTAAAACGACTCGGACTGTATTTTCTAAACCGTGTTCGCAAACCATGTTTCTATATTTTAGCGACTTTTACCGACTATGTCTACTTATTACCGCTAGTATGAGTTTTTTCGCTTATTTCGAGACTAAAATTACTGTGACAGAGAAATTTATACGGACGCCATGGTAAAGCCTACGAAATGTCCCTTGAATAACGAAACTCAATTATTACTGTAACGTTGTTTGTCCATTATTCCTTATTTTACGTGAAATTCAAGATAATTTGATAAGTTTCTTGTAAATACTCATTATTTGTACTGTGGAAATTTGAATTTCGGTAGATTCAAAAGTTAATATTTAATTATCGAATAAATAACTTATTTTACCATTTTCCGCCGATAACCGATACTCATAAAGTCATTATAATCATTAGTAGATTTACAATTACTTCAAAGGAAGTTTCGTTACAAGCAGCAATTATATTCTTGGAACGCAAAAAACAAGCCTACATTTTTTACTCGCATAAAATGATGTACATAAAAAAATAAAAAAATAAAAATGATACAACTTTTCAAAGAACCTTTCCATTCAATTACGTATCATTTCCGAAGAAACATTCACGAAGAAATTTAAAACGATCATCTCCAACAGCCTCTCTTCGCGCTCAACTCTTTTATAAATTCCAATACCATCGCGCGCACAAAGTGTCATTTGCTTCCGGCCCCAATTGGCTCTTCTCCCAGAGGAACACTTTACGTAATTCCCCAAACCCATCGAATCAGCAGCAGGCGTCGAGAATCCTCGATGTGCTTCCCTCTCTCTCTCTCTATCATGCTTCCAACAATCCACCCACACAGAAGCGCACATCTCTTCGAACAAAGGAGAACTGACGAAAAGGATAAGCGCCACAGGACGCGTGGGAGAATTTCCCACGATAGTAGAGAAAACGCGCAAGTAATGTGAGCGGCTTCCATCGATTCCGCGGCTGCTTTCTTTCTTTCTTCGCCCTTTCCTTCGTCATCCGGGTGGCTTGCTTGTATACGTATGGACAATGTATATATATATATATATATATATACACGTGTGTCGAGGACACGCGGGTATGGGTGGGCGTGACGTCACACCACTGGAACGGATCGATTCGGGGGTACGTGTGCGAGGGTCGACAGTTCACAGTTGTGTGTGACTGTGTGTGTTGTGAGTCTGTATACAAGCGTGGTAGCATCAAAGCGCGAACGCGGGTAATGGCGCGCGGAATTCGAATTGAATCAGTCGAAATTCATGGCGGTAACGTGTAAAAAAAGAAATGAAGGATAAGAAATGTAACAATTTTATCTTCTAATTCATTCTATTAACAAAATGCTTTATAGTGAATAATATTAGAGAAGAATTTGTTTTTCTTAAGAGACTTAATTTCATTATAGATATGTGTGCGTGAACCTATATAATTTTTCAGGGTCAACTGGTTATCGACAATAAAAAGTTTTTTAAATGAATTACTTATTTATACGTTATTTTCTTTTTGTCAAATTCTCCAGATGGTAATAAAATTTTTTTATAAGACATTTTTATTTTATACCACTCAAAACTTGTATCTTATCACGAATGATAGCATGTTATCGAATACATAAAGAGTTCTTAATTAGTGCGATAATTAATGAAACCAGTGTTTAAAAAAAAGTCTGAGATAAAAAAAAAATCAATTTCTAAACCTTATTTATAAAACTTCAAAATAAAAAATTTTAATATGCAATGTCAACTATATATCTGTAATAAGTTTTTCCTAATATCCGCCTATCAGCCAAATCCCATCGTAATTTAATTACATCAATCAAGAATAAACCGCGTATCAGATCGTTTAGTATACATGTTGCTGCAACAGCCGCTCGTCGGTCCGTGCACAATGATTTACCGTCACTCCTCTTCCTTCTTCTTTCTTTTCTCCCTTCCGACGCAACAAGCGTCTGCGCCTCGCTGTCGTTGTCGTGTCATGACGCAACATTCTCGCGCAAACTTCTACACACGCTGTTTCTCTCTCTTTCTCTCTCTCTTCTCTATATACACAACACGCGCTCGATCCTCAACAACGGCGCTGCGAAATGAGGTTAGGTGCGGGCGGCGCAAGCGCGCTTCACAAGCTAAACGTTTATACCTAGCTCTTCCTCTCGCGACTGGCGCGCTCCGTATATGTGTTTTAGTCAGCGCGTTTCCTCAATGAACAGAGCCGAGGGCCGCCGCGAAAGTGTCTACTACTCTCGACTTTGATATATAACTTACGGCTTATTATACGGTTCTCGATTGATTCGACGTCACGTGATTTGATATATAATACAGAAAAGTCTGGTTATGTAAGCGTTCATGGGGGGAGTGAGAACGAGTTGACATTACCGTGTTCTACTCAAAAGGGAGTGAGAGAAAAAGAGTGTATACGCGGCGAGGATATAGAGAACGACAGAGAGTTGACCTTTGTTTACACACGCACATACACGGGGGTGAGTTTTCAAGGGTATAGCTTAGGCGTAGCAATCATTATTACTCTTTCCACTTAGTCTTTCATTATTCACGAGCTTTGCGCTTTTATTTTTGTCCTGTTGCGTTGCATGATCGCGGCTGTATATATACGCTCAGCAGCTGACGATCGATCTTTATATTTATAGATAATTACCGTTGGGGTGTTGCTGTTTTTATTTTAAAAAAAGAAACTCCGGGGATATTTTCACTTCCTCCTATGGTTCATACGCACGACATACGAAACTTTTTGTATATATACGGGTGTAATCGAACGGTAAGGAAAAAAAGGTCGCAAGTAGGGCAGATAGTAGAGCGAACACGCGTAACGCAGTTGTCGTGCACGTTAAATTATATATAAATACACCTGGTTTTCTTTCGCGTATAGAGCGTGGAAAAACAAAAAAAAAACTGGGGTGATTTCTGGTTCTAGTAGGGTCTCTACCACCACCTTTTCGTCTTCGTACAAAGGTGTTTTATTTTCGTCGCAGGGTGGAGAAAGGAGAGTGAAAGTGGGTGAGATCGATCTCCTCCCTCTTTCTCACGTGTTGCGACATACACATACACACAGCGTGTGGTCTATTTTCGGCTTGCACCCCCTTTTGTCTCTCGATTTTCTTTCCACACTTGTGATACCCTCTCGAGAGTCGTTATTAAGGAATGACCCACGTGACTGCGGCCAATCGAAGCGGGAGGAGTCGCACGCGCATGTTGATTCTGCGCAGGTGTGTGCGTGTATATATACAGAGCGGAGGTGATGCAGTAGAGAGTACCTTAACCTCTGTGAAATGAGCGACTGATAACGAATCGTTTCCGACGGATTACGGATTGTATCAGGCGTTGAACGATTCTGCCGTTATACGGGGAACATTGAGTAATGGGGGGTTTAGTGATGTGGGGTCGTGATTATGAACGGAAAAAGGGGTTTTTTGTTTTTGCGAAAAATATCGTATAGAATTGTTGAAAAGGAAATTTTTTAAAATAATTATGATTGAAGAAAATATGAAATTTAAAATATAGGAAAATTGTAGTGTCGTGTACGAACGCGAGGCGGAATCGATTTATGCGGGTACAGTACGAAGCTAGCATACGTAATGTACATTCGGGTTTCTCATAAAATATTAGAAAAGAAAAAACTTCTTAATGTTGTTTCTAGAAACTTTTAATGCGAATTCTTTAATTATTTTATGTTTTCTATTATTCAAGTTATACATTTTCTTTTATACAATATTTGTTGAAGCTTAACAATTATATTGGCTATACTGACGTGCGTCCTTGTCACTGTGTAGATAAAAAGTTTGTTTACAAAATTGAATTTATGTTGCAAGAGTTGTAACTTGGTAATATATTACATAGTACTAAGCGAGTTATCAATATTGCGTTCAATAGTAAGTAGCTCTGCCCTTGAGACTCGTATTGAACTATACAATTTGATCATAAGGGGGAATTGCATTAAGCTGGAGAACAGAAGCTATCAAAGCCGCGTAATATGTGTCGAATGCATTACACTCTGTCGCATATGAATAGTGCTAACATGTTATATGTAGCAAATCTCTTCTTGTACCCTTGATCAATTTGAATATTCATGATTTGCTTCATATTAGTTTCATCTTCTATTTTCTATCCGTCTATTTTAAAAAAGGAATACATACAATATAGGTTTTATACAAGAAAAATGGTTAAAAAATAATAACAATATTAAATTATTTCTGCAAAATGTCGTATTCCTTGTAATCTCATCATTTTCATGTAAGTTGTTGGCAAAAAGTTCTTTTTAAATCTTTTAATTTTTTAATCAATTTGTTACGCCGAAAAATAAAAAAAATTACATTATTCACTTATATTAATAATTTTTAATCAGATGTATTTCTAATAAGTAAAATTATTGTTTTCAATTTTTTATTAAATTTCAGTTAATGCCGGGGAAAAATGATAAATTATTTTATCCTTTGTAAACAATAGTTATGACTAATGAAAAATGTTCTAAATGTCAAAAAATTAATTAAATTTTAAAAAATAATCCAAATACGTAATAAAACATATGATTTCGATTTGCAAAAAATATTGCCCCGGGTGAGGATCGAACTCACGACCTTAAGATTATGAGACTTACGCGCTGCCTACTGCGCTACCGAGGCTTGTGTGCTCGCAAGCCGAATGTTCCATTTGAACCTAGTTGGCACGTGCTTAGCAGCATACACCTATAAAAGTAAACTATTACATTTACAATTTTTACTTTTAATACTTTAAATAGACAATAATATATTGGCGCATAAAATGTATTTAATCATCAATAACTTAAATTATATCTTCCAATATAATTTAAAATTCATTATATTTTATATTAAATCATTGTAATTATAATAGTTCGTTATAAAAATGTTTTAAATAATGTGTCATAGTTTCCTACTTTATCGATATTTAATCGATTTATTTTATATTTATAAGTTGTATTACGCTTGCACATATTGTATATGTAACTACAAACTTATAAAATCGTTTGCAAAGAAAAATTTTCTAATAATTTAATATGTTTATTTAATAAATAATAGTAAATTCAATCGTTTCAGTAATTTTCATAATTAAGTAATTGTCCAATTTGAATTCAATGATAATGAAGTTATCAGTACAATCTTATCATTACTTTATTTCGTAACTTGTGGTGCACGAGTTTATTAGTCCTAATTGATTAAAAGTATTTGTTAGAAATTATTATGTGCAACAGTATTGTAACAGAAGCTTAGAAATTAATTTCATTATATGCGCCATTGTTATAAATAAAACGTATTAGTAAGATGTATGTGTGTAAATTTTTAATTAAAAATAATTGTTCTTGTGAATTTGTATTATTAAAAGTTATAAATTGAAAATGTTATACCTTCTTGAATAAATGATTTTATGTGAATATAAAATATCGGTACATAAGTCAGTTTTCTCATGGGTTACGCATTTTATCTTTCAACACTCTAGAGAGTGTACTTTATATGAACTATTTCATTAAAATGAAATATATAAAAGTTTTGATATGCATTCACTACATCGTAGAAAAAATGATAAAAATCTTCAATCTAATCCAAGAAAATCATTTTCTCAAACTCATTTATAATATTTTTATAAAATTCAATGTCAATTTGTTTCATTGTTATTATACTTTAAAACAACGTTCAATCCAAAATAGCCGGATTTTTCCATTGACTCTTCCAACAATCAAAGGAAGAAGCCCGCGCTATCAGACATCGTCCCTGCATGCACGCGCTCGCGCGGCAGTCTCTTACGTCATTAAAGAGCCAGACACGACCAATTAAAAATCAAGAAGCGTCCTGGCACGCAGACCGGCACGCGTTGCGTACAGCGCGAAAAAGCGACTCTTCGTCTATTCTGCTTCTTCTTCTTCTTCTCCGTAAAACCCGTCGCGAGAACTACTAGCATTGATGAGAAGAGATGCCTAGCCAGCGATAAAAGTCGTGCGCGCGTCGGTCGACCTTCCAATCGGCAATGGATGGTCACGCGTTGAACGTGGGCGGGTGAGATCCGGTGCGGTGGGTGGGCCACAGCCTCTGAGGCCAACTGATACACGAGAGTGACTATGTATACTCGTGAGAGGAAGAGAAAGAGAGAGAGATGAGAGAAAACCTGATGTGATAAAGAAGCGCGAAACAGATGTTGGATGATAGTACAGCGGGTTGTGGATGGCATCTACTTTACCGATGATGTTTGATGTGCGTTCAATAATTTACAAATTTTAACAAGTATTGCTAAGAAGTTTGAGAAATATGTCTTATATTAAATTTATTCTTAAAAGTGTAACACTATTTTTCTTCCCTATTTCTCAGTAGCATTCTGTTATAAGTTGTGTTGTTCAGTAGACGACGATAATGCAAACTTTAATGAATAATTAGTTAAAATAATAACATTTCAACACCACCGAGAGCCGAAACATTTAGAAACGATTAAAATTATTATCTCATTAGACTATCTTCTTTAGATCTGTACTATTATGGTATTAGTTTTGTAGGATTTTCAGGGTATTTAGTTAATTTGGCTAATATTGTAAAAATATCATAAATTATTAAGTCATAAAATATAAATATTAATATTTTTAACTATAGTGCCTAACAAGGAGATATTCAGATATGCGGGTCCTGAACTTGACTGAAACTGTAGGTATAGGAGGTACTTTGATTTTTATGACAAATAATGAGACACGTATCTTGGAGTTTTAGTGAATGGGTCTTTTATTCAGAGATTTAAACTATTTTTTGTTTAAAATAGGATTTCTTTCTGTAGTTATAGCTTTTTAAATATTTCAGTTATGTAAATAGACTAAAAAGTTTATAAAAGAAGGCAGTAAAGCTTTAATTTAAGCTTTGTTTCATTGTAAAATGTCAAGTTATCAAAAAGTTATAGGCCATCAAAAATAGAATAAGAAAATGACTAAAACTTTTTCTTTTTTTTCAAGCATTTAACAGGTGGTATTTTAAACTACCCACGTTAAAATATGAACTATTGCCAATATATCGCATAGTAATTGGCAATTGTTATCGCAAATATATTGCAAATATATCGGTGCAACGATTGGCAATATACCGGCAATAGAGCGGCAAAGATCATCCTACCACATGTTTGCAATATACTGGCAATAGTTACTAAGTGGCTACTCGCAAACTACCGTTAATGTAGCGGCAATAATTGATAAAAAATTGAATTAAAAGTATTGTCATGGGCTCAGATGCTCCACCATGCGGCGCACCACTAGTGACTCCTGTGGATGCATTAGAAGGCCAAGAGTATATATAGCCGTGTAATTGAACCGTTCGAATGACTCTTTATGGAGAGTCCGAATTACAAGGCTTTCCTTGTTTTTGTTGTCTCCCTTTATTTAGGGGACTCAAAATTTTTAATAACAAAACATAATAAATTCTTCAAAAAGCAGTATTATATTGGAAATGGTATTTCCATATTTCCCTGACATCAGGGCTCGGAGCTTGGGTGTACAGTCGAGTAACTGAGCCCATGACAATACTTTTAATTCAATTTTTTATCAACTATTGCCGCTACATTGACGGTAGTTTGCGAGTAGCTACTTAGTAACTATTGCCAGTATATTACTAACATGTATCAGGATGATCTTTGACGCTTTATTGCCGGTATATTGCCAATCGTTGCTCCAATATATTGCAATATACTTGCGATAACAATTGCCAATTACTATGCGATATATTGGCAATAGTTCATATTTTTACGCGGGAATGAATCGATCGAGAACGAAAATATTAATAATGTGCGATTGCGACGAAAAACAAAATTATTTCATTGAAATACCATTAATACCTCAATTAGAATCATTGTATATAATCGACCCGATTTTTATAACAATATAATGAAACAGAAAGATATCTTTAGAGAAAAAGTACCAAATTATTATGATGGTATTCATGACGGAACAATTTATCAGGAATTATATCACGATAATATTTTATCAAGTAATAATAATATTTCGTTTATGTGGTATTCTGACGGTGTCCGTATATTTAATTCTTCAAAATATAATATTTGGGGATTTTTCCTAATCATACTTGAGCTCTCTTATGAACAGAGATATAAATTAGAAAACGTATTATTAGTAGCTCTATGGTTTGGGGATAAGAAACCAGTACCAAGCATTTTTTAGAGCCCTTAAAAGAATCATTGAAATGCTTATACAAAGAGATAGATTCATACGTTAAAGACATCAATAAAATAATTACTGTAAAAGGCATTCTCGCGTGAGGTACGTGTGATCTTCCAGCTAAAGCCTTATTTTTAGCAATGAACCAATATAACGGACGTTTTGGTTGCCAAGTTTGCATAGTGGAAGGAAAAACTATTAAAAAAACCCGAACTTACTCCTACAAAGAAAATTTAATTTTATGGAATGAAACAGATACACTAGATCATGCTATGCAAGCATTTGAAGTAAGACAACCAGTTTGCGGCGTAAAAGGACCGACAATTATGTCAAAAATTTGTTATAAATACATAACATCTACTACTGTAGATGTTATGCATTGCGTTTTCGAAAGTGTTGTCAAAAAATTGGGAGAATTGGGATTTAGCTCTAAATTTGTCGGTGAAAATTTCAATATATCAAACTTTATTGATTTAGTAGATGAAAAAATGTGTAGTATAAAATCACCAGCATATGTTCAAAGATGCCCCAAATCAAATGAATCACATTTTGCGTATTGGAAAGCGTCTGAGCTTAAAAACTGGTTTTTTTGTATTTCCGTGCCCGTTTTATGTAATATTTTATCAATACCATATATAGAACAATACCAATATCTTGTACAAGCTGTATATATTTTATGTACTCAAAATATTACAACAAATATGATAGATATTGCTGAAAAATTAGTGCACGAATTCGTATCTCAATTTGAAAATCTGTATAATATTAAGTATATGACATGCAACTTGCACAGTTTACTGCACTTACCTGACGTAGTGCAACGTTTAGGTCCATTATGGACTGCTTTGCCCTGGAAGATCTGAATGGAAAACTAAAAACGTTTATACATAGTAGTAAAAATCCAGAACTGCAAATAATTTTTAATTTGAATATGTATATAAAAGCACATATATTAAAATATAAATGGCTGTTACGGAGTAGCGTAACATATACTTTATGTGAAGAGCTTTTATCTCTAAAACGAAAATTGTGTTTTACTAAAAAACTTGGGGATTTAATGTACATAGTCGGACGAGCACAACAAAATTTCGGATGTTAATATACAACAATTTTTAACAAAATATACCTTACAAGGAACTAATGCATTCATATTTAAATAATTATATAAAAATAAAGTTCTTTTTACATCTGAAATCAATAGAAAAACTATGAAAACTGATTCTCACATGATATCTTATCTTAATAATAATATTTTAAACATAGATAGCATTCAAAATTTTATACAAATTACAAATTGCTATTGTAAAAACTGTGTCAATGTCCTGGAACAAGTTACACTTGTGTAAAAGAATATTTTACGGTCAACCCTTTTTCAGTAGCTATACCTGAAGCTGCAGTAACTTTTATTCATAAGTGCATTAATATATCTAATTCAGTTAAAATAATTGATATAAATTATTTAAAAGATGTATGCTGTATATTCAATTTTATGAAGAGAATTATATTTGTGAGCCTGTAAATATGGTCGAATTCTAATAATTATGCTATATTGTATATATATAATATTGTATATAATATATTATGTAAATAACTTTTGTTATTAAAATAACTCTTTATATAGTATTATTTGACTTTTTACTTAAAAACGAGTAGCGATATATCGCGTTTATATTGCCAACATATACACATACATACCAAACTTGTTGGCAATATATCGATAATCTTTAAAAATAGTCTTAAATTAAAAAATTGGCAATATATTGGATACTGCGCGTTAACGTTATGTTTCGGATGTATTGAGAAGAAATGGGGAACATATCACCGATTAATTACCCATAGAATTTGCGACATTTCAGCATTATAGCGCCAATTTAATTGATTTTTGCGCGGGGAGGCATCCTTGTTTTCCGTCGACAGAATTTATATAATAAAACTTAAGTTTGTAATTTTTGAAAAATTCGTTCCTTTATTTAACCCGCGTAAAATATGAACTATTGCCAATATATCACGTAGTAAGTAGCAATTGTTATCGCAAATATATTGCAAATATATCGAAGCAACGAATGGCAATATACCGGCCATAGAGCGCCAAACCACATCCTGCCGCATGTTTGCAATATACTGGCAATAGTTACTAAGTGGCTACTCGCAAACTAC
>JAYJLV010033767.1:0-27290 GCA_036873485.1 Torymus texanus | reverse complement strand
GTGAAATTGGATTCACTTGTTTTTAGGAAATGTCGTTTAAAAAATTGGTTGTTTCAGTTTTAAGAAATATTTAGTTAAATCAAAGATTAGCATCTTAAATCAAGAAGTTAGTTTCTCAGTTCAACAAATTAGTTTTCTAGTAAATCAATTTTTTTTAATTTAGTATTTTTTTTTTCAGTGTAATCTATTTGTTTTGTATGATTCACTGAACTTAAATCTTGAAGTCGTCCGTGAATCTATTTATTATAGAATTGATTTTTTTTTTAAATTCGAGCACTGACAAACCAAATTGAGATTCGGGGCCTAACCCACGATTTTCTTTATTAATAATTTTTTCGAATATATTTGCAACATTGTCTATTTTATCCCTGTTTTTAAATTCAATCTCAACTTGGTTAGTTAGTGCTCGGGTTTTTTTATATCAATTCTATATTAAATCTTGATTATATGTAGCGATTCTATAGAATCATGACGGAAATTTTTCATTTGCAGAAATATAAGCATAAGCCGTCACCACTAACTAAATGTCAATTGGACTTGAAAAAAAATATTAAATACAAGTAAGATAACTCATATTTCTCTTATAAAACTTAAGTTATAATTACGCGTAATTTAATTACATTAAATTTTCAACTTAAAGGCAAGTACTATCCGAGGCCATTCAAGAAAAAGTTGTTCAATTGGCTCACGCGTGTATACTTCCAAAATTGTGTACTGAATTAGGCAATGCCGAACAAGACGATTATATCCGAGCAAAAATCAATCCCCATGACTTTGCCGAGAATTCGGTTATGTACACAGTATTGGGTAACAGGTACCCAAACCTAGACCTACCCGATCCAAAAGACAAGAATCAAACTAATCTTCAGGTTTGTAAATTTTATCTGTTAATTTATGAATCTAATTGTTTATGAAATCTACTTATTATTTAATACTTATTTTATCTTTAGGTTACATTGAACTTACTTTCAGACTTTTGGCTCGCTAGCTTAGCAACTCAACTTTCTGGAAAACGTTTGGGTTACATTGAATTGCCAAACCTGAATGAAACTATACCTGGTGTCCCTCTCATCAGTCCAGGACATTTCATACTGAAAAATGGTACAATCGGGTATGTACAGATTCAATATCCAAGTCATTATGGACGCCACATAGCATTTTTGTTACCGTTGCACATTATTTAAAAATAGGTTAGATAACAGTGGATGGCAAAGAGGATTAATGGAAATTTTTAAAATGATAAAAATATGAAAAGATCGATAAATATATTACCAACGGCTTACTACTTTTTTGTAACTTCTCATCCACTGCTCTCTAACTTATTTTTAATAAACTGCAACTGAAAACGTTCTAAAAAAAAACTTACATTAGAATAGAGTAAAATACCATGTAAGCATCTGAAATATCTGTTATTAACTTTCATGATTTCACAAAAGCTTTGTAATTTTGTATAAATTAAATCTGAATTTTTATCATCTATATCTGTTTTCCTTATTAACCATGTGAAATAATTATCTAAACTGAATATTTTAGAGATCTTAGAGCTATCACCAGAAGCGAAAACGTAATCGTGACGAACAAAGGACTCGAATTTGTAGTTGAAGCTGGTTTCCAGTTGCCTAATTCCAGGATTCACTTCAACGAATATTCTGTAAGTATAACAACTATAAAATCTTCTAAAACCACGGCATTTGTTATTTTTCACTTGATTGAAAAACCATATTCTCCTCTTATTTCAGCTAAAACTCGGTCCACTGAACAACAACGGCTTAATCGACATTGACATCAACTGCATCGACTTCAACATCCGGGTGGCGATGAACTACAACGAGAGTCCGTGTAGAATCGAGCTTGAACACGTACACTCCCACATAGGCGACATTAAATTCAAATTGTCCGAGAGCAGCATTCTGGAAAATATGATTAGCAAGATCGTCACTAATGTAGTCACGAAATTCACTGGCAATATCGTTGAAGTCATTGAGACCAAGTTGAGGGATGCCATCAGTAGCCCACTCAAAAGTTTCGACTGTGAAAAATATAGGCCCTAATTGTTTTTTATCCAGTTCTTGGTGGATTTTATCAAGTTTGTATTTTAGTATGGACGATCAAACGATTTCAGAAATTCGTGAATATAACGTAAATACATATTTTTGAAGTAAAAGAATTTGGCCTTCGAGTTATTGATTTCATGAATGCTTCTTCAAGCGAAAAGATTAAAATGTGTGTCTTATTTATAATGGCGTAAAAATACCCGCAGATTGATATCTGTATAGTTATGAAGATGAGTTCTCTTAATTTATATATCTTTTAACTAGTGATTTCTGTACTTGATTTTTTATAGCTTCTCTTCAATTATGAGATCATGTCAATTTTAATTATGTTGAAAGATTTATATACTAAGATTTCAGATGTTTGCTGTAGCGCTTAACAATATTGAAACCCAAAAAATCTTAAACATAATGATTTGTAATTAGAGACAATATTTAAAAAAATTGATGATTAAATGCAGGTACACAATAAAATAAAAATGGATTGTTTGACGGATCAGAACTTAACATTATTATGTATCTTTACTTAAACAATTTTGAGATATCGTCATTGCAAGGCCAGCAAAATTGTGTAAGAATACTCGTGTGACTTCACATTATCTATTTTGAATAATTAATCAGATGTTTTTGATCGAACTGACAGTATTATTATAAAACTATCAAATTATTTGATCTTACTAAATGCACTGCCGATGGTTTTAAAGCACTGTCCAATGATGTTTTGGACATTTCGGTCACTTAACTGCGAATTCTTCGGAAGGTAAAACTCGTATTAAATCCTAAATTTTAAGAAGTAAAATTTTAAGTTTATAGGCAGCATCACTTTCTGGTAAACAAGTTTGAACTATTAATGATTTAAATACAATTTCACATGAGAAATTATATTTATCATAATCAAAATTTTTAATTTGTTATTTTTCAAGAAAAAAATCTTAGTTGTATGATATATAATATAGCTAATTAAATCACAAAAAAATTTATTTCCCTTGCAATGAAAATATTCCAAAATCTTTAAATTTAAAAGTATATAAAAATCCAAGGTAGAATTAAACTTGTATTTGGATTATATATAGGGATACTAAGAACAATCCACTTTCATTGTTATCTATTCCGAATTATACAGACACAAAGAATGTTCTAGGCATTAGAATAAACCACCATATCTCGGTATATTGTGGTCCCCAAAATATAATTCCAATAACGGAAGTCTTCTACATCAGATATCTTAAAATTCAGAAGTAATTCACATTTTTCTAATAGAGTCAAATTTACCGTTCGTGAACCTGATACTGCTGAATGATATTAAATATAATGGATATAAAGTCAATAGATAGAATAGTTTCTATCATTCTTTTAAATACACTTGTCTTGTATCTGTATTTCACACTTATATAAAACGCATTTCTTAAAAATTTATTACACGCATATAATTTACGAAATAATATTAATTAATTTGTTTTAATATTCTTGAGACAGTGATGCTTTGTGCAAAGATTAATAATTAACAATTAATCATTTATTCTTATTACAATATATTTCTTCATTAACAAATGATATTGAAAACGCAAACACAAAATTTCTGTTCACTGAACTTCTGTTTTCGTATTGGATTGCAATTAATTTTCATTCCAAAACATAAAAAGAAATAACTAATGCATGTTTATTTTTACGTAAGAGGTTTAAGCACGTTATCAATTTACACTATTTTCGGAATACATTAAAAAAAAATTTAAAACAAGCATTTCATAATTTTTTAATTGACGACTGTAGCCCTCATCATAAATATATTATTACTTAATGTTCTTCTGTAATATAAATAGTAAGAATATTGCATAATAAAAAATATACATAATATAATATCAACTAAAACTAAATATTTATAAAATAATAAGAATATTACTTAATATATATAGACAATTCTAATTCTAATCAATTATTAACTTATTCGAAAAAATGTTATTTTCAACTATTAAGTATACTTATCAGCAATAGTATACAATTCTAAATCAACTTCAATATATAAATTTATGCTTTGAGTTTAAAACAGAGACGGAAAAGTATAGAATAACACAAGAAAAATATTAAACTAACAGTGTGTTTTACAAAATATGACATTTTTATCAATTACATTTTATTCACCAATAAAATTTGAATGTGACTTTGCATCTCGTACGATATCTGTGAAAAAATTTCATCTGATTGTTTTTGACATAAAAAAGCAAAAAATTGCAATATTTCGCTTTCTCTAATAATTTAAAATAAATGATTATCACTAACTTATTGATCAGCAAAGATACGCAAATAGTATATTGAAACAGACATATGCGATTCAACCATATACGTACATTCGTAGTTAAATAATTTATTTTCTAAATGAAGCATGTCTTGCATAACATCAATATAGGCTAATTTTGAACAGAAGAATCTAAATACATGAAATAAAAATGAAAAGTAGTGAGTCATCTATGAAATTTGTATGTACTTGTAAAACACATAAACAATTTCAAAATATTTTTTTGTTTAAAAATGTATTACAACTCATTCATTAATTTATTATTTTATTTGAGAAAATCCAGAGTAGTAAAATGAATAGATTAATAATAATAATAATTTTTAAAATATTTTTTTATTAATCACGATTTCGTAGATGTTAAGTTTGTTAGTTATACATCATACCATAATTTTCATTGAATTCAAACGATACTATTATAGAATTAATTAAAAGAGAATTAAAGTTGATAGATTTTGTTATTTGACACCTAAAGTATAAATGCCTATGATAACATATTCATGTTATAGATTATTGCGTAGCTTTTGAAAATTGACGAAAATTGATAGCTTATCAAATAAAAGACGTGTACTTGAAATTCGTTATTATTATCTACTAATACACGTTTCTTATACAAACACATTCATAGATGAAAAATCAATAAGTTACAAATAATTACGGAAGATACTCTGCTAAAGTTATGTTATAGTAGCTTCAAACACACAAATACTATTTGACTATTAAAATTTTTCGTCATTTCTCAAACGATTCTATATCCTAATTGGTTGAAATTAAGAATGAACAACCATTGTTTCCGGTGACACGAATAGACAAACATTAACAACATAACACATAACATTGTCACTTTATATCAAAGGTAGGTGATTTACAAGTATAATGAGCAAACAGTTTGACTTCATTCAGGAAAAAGATAACCGCTGTTATAAAAACCGACAAAAAATAACTGAATTGCATGATTGACACATTCCACACTGCGAGAGAAGCGTGGCAAAAATGGCACTTTCCTACGTATTCTTATTCCTGTGCTTCACGTACATATCCCCCATTTTCGCCATACAAAGAGCAAGTAAGTTCTCACTGTTTTGCGATTTCAAAATAACTCTAATTGTGCATAATTATAATAATAATTTACATAATGATAATATAATTAAATCAACAGTATGTTCACCGAAAAGCGGAGTAATAGCTGAATTGGAAAAACGTTATAATTTAGAAATTAACGGCGCTAATGTGGCGATCAAATACGACTTCGATGACACGAATATTCCAGAGTTTACATATGAAAGCGTAGATCTACTTTTGAATACAGCGAATATTATTTTTAAAGGTGAGTGTTATAGAATTTAATAATGTTTAATCAGTTGACTAATTAAAATATCTTTTATTTTAGGATTTATTAAGCCCAAATCATCGACCGACAAAAGTGAAAAAACTAGCATTAATTTTAACTCCAAACCTATTCTGGTCCGACGAAATCAAGTAAGTTTATGTGTAAATAAGATAAATATTTAATTTTCTCTAATGAGTTTTATCGAGGTCTTTACGATTCAATATTGCCACTCATAAAGTAGCTTAGTAGCTCCATCTGTGTAAGAACGGTGGAAATTCGTTGAAAACTGTTTTGATGCAATGGTAACTCTGTACGGAATGTCTAAAATAAATATAGATACCTTCTGTAAAGACGATTTAAAAGAAATCAATCATGAGCTTAAAAATACATAAATATAGGTTCATTATTTATTTAAAAATCATTTTAGTTTGAAAATTTATAAAACTATTTTTCATACTATCGTTTTTTATAAATCCAGTTATAAAATAAGCATAACCAATTTAGAATATTTTTTATGAAGCTAAACATTACTCAAATATCCAAAAATAATTCTACTCACATTATTAATTTACTTTTAATATACTTACATGCTTTTAATTTTAACCTAAGCAGCTAAGAAATAATGCCGAGTACAACTGCACGATGGTGTCCTCACAAAATTTCGGAATCAGGTATACAAACCACACAAACAAATTTTAACCCTTAAACCCCTAATTTTGACAAATATAACCTTACCCTTATTTTTATAGTATGGGCCTACCAGAGGACATAGAAGCTGTAATCATGGAGCTTATCGAGAACTGCTTGCAGACTCACATGTGTGAGAAATTCGAGTCGATCCTTACCAACGATTTCCTCCAGAAACAACGTTTTCAAGTGTTCGACAAAGGGCCCAAGCCGACGACTACTAAGCCGGCACCGGCAGAAGTCGATCGTCATGATAGCCAAGCGTACGGGCCCACGTGTACTATTCATCAACATGAAACCGTTTACAATCCACAGGTGAGTGAAGTGGTTCGTTAATATAGTGGAAAGCGGTAGGAATATTGGTGTGCTAAAGTTAAAGATATACTGAAATTTTGGAAAGGTTAAATTAGTGAAAAAAACTATGTTAATGGCCGTTAGCAATAAAAGAATGAAATCCACTTTGTGATTGTTTACTTTTCGTGGGTAATTTTTTTTTTTTCAAATAGTATTTAGTAAAACAAAAAATACTATTTAAAATGCTTTAGAAATGTGTACGATCAATAATAATGGGTATGAAAAAACTGCTGAAAAAAGTTACAATATAAATGGAAATTAAAAAAGAATGTATTTCCTTAGGGTACCATAAACGCCATGACAGATTTTGGAATCAATGTGTTAATCAACAAAATAGCTACGGAGGGTGACGGTATTGTGAAAATACCAGACGTTCATTATGAAACTTCAATGGGGGCAACTTTTGAAATCCAAGCTTACAATGGAACATTCAAGTGAGTAATTTGAAAATTTTGACAAACACTTGCGTCAGTGAAGACTAAAATATTAATAATTTAAATTTTACAGGGATCTGAAAACCTTAAATAGAGTTAAGGATGTAGTTTTTACGCATAACGGCCTGAAATTCAATGTGGGATCGACTTTTAGACTCGAAAAAGCAGAAATAAATTTTGATTATTATAAGGTAAGTTTATTTAAAATTATAATTTTGTTTAAGTTTAATAACAAAAACGTCGGTCAATCAATTTCGAAACTCCAAATTATTCTATTAAATCTTCATTAACATGCCTAAAATCCGCCAGATCCGATACGGCAAGGTCTACGTCGACGGTTACCTCCAGATCCTCATCGACGGCATCACATTCAGCTTAAACGCCTCTCTAGACTACAACGAGCAGCCTTGCCACACATACCTCACAGAACTGGCAATCCAAGAAATCGGCGACATAGAAGTCGATCTCACAGGTTTCGGTATCCTCAACAAACCCGTAGAAATGATCAGTCGCTGGGTCATCAAAAAGAAAACTTTCGACGCTGTAAAAGAAGCGCTTGTCGCTAAACTTAAGGAACTCGACTGCGAACAATACAGACCATTCACCAAAGGATTATGAAAAACGGAACCGAATGTATTGCGAAACCGAGATGAATGAAAAGCGGGGCGATAGTGAAAATCGCCCGCATGCAAGGATCGGAGTCAGGGTTGACTGTATATGTATGTGTGTATATAGATGACATGGTTACGAGTGTAATAGTGTACAGTAGCTTTGTAAATATTGTTATGTAGACCTAGTTGCGAGTGACGAACTGAATTGCTAATTCGTTGAATTAGTTTTGTACAAAGTGTTCTAAGAATTAGCGGCTTTGATACCAAATGTAAAGATGGCATAAAATGCGTTGTTCATTTATATATCATTGAAAAATCGCTTAAAATAAGCAAAAAATTTATGTTCTCTGTTCTTTCTCAACAAAGTTGAACAACTTTCCGAGAACAACAAGTTAAAGATCACGGAAACAGCGAAAGATATGTGTCATATATTGTTACTTTGACGAAACGAGAGGTTAATTTAATAACCTCAGTCGAGTGTGGGTTTGGATCTTAAAAGAAGTAGAGTAATTGGAAGCGAGTATTAACAGTAATTAAAGTTATTAAAAAAGGACAGTTTTTTCATCGCATATAAAAAGTAACGACTGTAACATCGTAATGTTTTAGCTCAAGGAGTTAAACATTAAAAAAGAACGAAGATTATAAATGAAATCATTACTTAATGCTAAAAATACAATTTTCATATAAATATTTTCATTTAATATATCTATATTTTATTTCCAAATACACAAAAACTATTAATTATTAATATTATGGAAAAACGATAGTCCAATCAACCAATTATACAAACTACATTTTAAAACACAAAAATACAACATCCCCATTACTGCAGTATCCAACTACAACAATCCACAACCAAGTTACCTCAACACTTCTAAAATCTTAACAACAACTCCTACTCTTACCACTACACTATATCAAACCTACGTAGTTTTTTTTTTTTTTTTAAAGCTACATCTTCACCTTCCGCATCCAACCTCGTCATCATATTAGCATTGAATCGAATGCCACGACCACCAGCCGCTGCTTATACTTATACACAGAATCACTCATGTACTTACCCATACACACGTGATTCCCCACCAAACGACAACGGCTTGTTTGTGAATCACAACTGCCTCTCATGAGCAGTGGCATAGTGTGCGACCGCAGTTGCACGCTTAAGTTGCTTTAACCTCTGTCGTGATAGTAGCGTGACGAATTTTATGCTCACGCATAGTAGAAGAGAATATAGGTTATATAGTGGGTGAAGAAAGTATACAAGTGTAGAAATAAGATCGGTTATTGTCAGCTGGTGATGGCTGATGAATATATAGGTGTGAGAGGTGGGGAAGTGACTAGAAAGGATGGAGGAATGCGTAGTGAACGGGAGAGTGCAGATATAGTAAATGAAGAGAATTGCAAACGATTGTTGCGAAATAGTTTTGTTTATTTTGATATATATATATATATATATATAAATGTTTGTACATAAGGTTTTTGACATTTTATTAGTTTTTTCATCATTGTGTGTACAGAGTGGATATTAATTAATTGAAGGTTTACAAACAACAGTAAAATTACAAATATTACGTTAATTTATTAAATTGGAAGTGTTGAAAATACTGAAATTTATAAAAATTAAGCATTTGTTGCAATCTTTTCATTTCCAAAGTAAGAGAAGTGCCTACTAGCTCAGCTTACAGAGATATGGATATCAAATTCGATACTGCCGCCTACTTCCGTCGTAAGCGATATGCAAAACTCAGATATCATTGTTCTCGCTCAAACTCTCGAGCATTGCTCTTCTTTTCATTCTCCTACGTGCGATAATTTTATAATCATCAAGTTCACTCTTTCTTATTTTCTGCTATCGAATTTCTCAAAAATATACACAACAAATTAAGTATTTCCCAGCTGACGGTACCGATGTATAGGAAATTCCTGAAAGTATTATCCCTTGACTGAGTCACCTATGTGAATTTCTTTTGTTGAACAGCGTCTTTTCTACTCTTATAAATACGTGACAACATAATAAGACGATTTAGTGCAAGAAAAGAATCGTCAAAATGCTATTGAAGTTGGTTTGGATCGTCACGATCGCGTTTGCATCCATAGACGCGCGATTGCTTAGTAAGTATCTGTATACATTTTTTCATCGATTATTATTATTATACTATTTAGAACAATTCTATTATTTAGAACAAACATTAGTATTGAACATTATACGAATTTCAGATTGCATAAAAATACTTTATGGTGGTAAACCAACGTACAATGTAGTCTTTGATGACGGCAGTGCACTTTTGAATGTTCAGCTTGAGATCAAATACGATACTAATCAAGTGATCATGCGAGAGGACGGAACGACTGGTATAGCTCAAGTATTAGTGAACAGCACTGAAATTATGTACAAAGGTAATAATGGTTAAACGTTAACGAAGAAATAGTCTTTTGTAAGGTTGTCGTGTTTGTAAGGAAATTTACTGTAATTACTACTCGGAGAGAAATTTATTTATGAACTTTACTCTTTTTATAAGAAAATTTACTATTTTTATAGTAACACTAGGACATATTCGATATGTGGGATTTTTACTGTTTTAAATCATAATTTAAATAGTAATATTTATTATTTGTGCAACAGTCATAAAAAGTACTATTTCAAATAGTAAAATTTGCTATAAAAATCTTAAAATTACTATTTGAAACAATAAAAATCTCTCATTTCGAGTATATCCCAGCGCTTCTATAAAAATAATAAATTTTCCTATCTATAAGAAAAGTAAATTTTACAAATATATTTCTCTCCGTGTAAAGTACCGATGGGACTTGACATGGTGGTAGGCTTATTATTTTTTAAATAAGAAAACAAAAATGTAAATTATTTTTCAATAAATTGTTGATATATTGCATCGTGAAAAACGAGATAATACTATAGACAAGTATTTCAAGTAACGGAAAAACAATCTTTTTTACAATACTTCAGTACTTGTAAAATAGACATCAACCATTGAAAAAAAATGATTTCATAAATCATTTGTATCTTTTTTTACTTTTCTCTAATTTTAATTTCAAAAGTCTCATTTTGATCTTTTTTGAAATTTCCTTAGGATTAAGTTAAAGATTATTAAATTCCAAAGAATTACAGATAGTTGTTTATCAAGTTTTGTACAAATCTGATATCAGTTCGATAAACTCAGTTAAATAATTGTTTGTAACGAATTTTTGAATAATTTTCCCAATTATTGATATCTACATTATAAGTATTGAAATTTTATTAAAAAACTTTGTACATATTTTTTATAATACTATAAAAAATTAATAATTGCAGGAAGTGCAGCACCGTATCCTAATGATCCTCACGAACGCCATTATTACTTCGATGGTCCACTCACAATTCAAACTGCTATCGTTGGTACGAGCCGACTGGTGGTAAGTTTTTATCACTAACAGTACTGAACAGAACAATTGGATTACGATCATATTTTTTGGTCAAATAAATGCGTCAAATGCTTTTCAGGAAAAGTCGATAAATTCTCAAAATTATAAAGGGCTTAGCGATTGTGAACTCCATCTACATAAGCCAATGAAAATGTAAGTTACAGCTTTGTTAAATATACTCTGAAATTATGCAGTTATTTGAATTGAAACATAATAATTCGCGCTTTATTTTTAGTATCCACAGAGGAGATTTCACGCCTGATCGTGTGATCAATGGAATTATGCTTTTAGCAACGAATTGCATAAATGCAAAATCAGTTTGCGATCAGTTGTATCCAACCAATCCTGAAAACTCTGAAATGATTTCGACTTCAGCAGTGACGAAGAAAATAATCACTCAAAGTGAAATGTTACGTACGAATAATGTTGATTATCACTCAGGTTATATGGCCCTGTGGACGTATCTTGGACAAAGTGACATTAACACACTTAAGATGATTGGTCTACAGGTACATTAAAATCCTTAACGCCACACAATTTTCACATACTTGAGGTACAGACTAAATTTTACACTCTTCTTTTGTTAGTCGACGATTAATATACTCGTGGATTTAGCGATTGCTGAGATTGTTAGCAAGATTAGAGAGGAAAGCAATGGTGTCATCAAAATACCAGATATCAGCGAAAGATTTGCTGAAGGTCATTCTTGGACACTGAAAGGAGAATTCGATGCTATCAATGGACTCTTTTCGTAAGTTTTTGAAAAAAATCAACTTTAAATATATTTCATCGTGGTATAAATATATAATAACACATTTCAGAGATCTCACGACACTGTCGCGAAATGGTGATGCCAAGTTATCACACGATGGCTTGAAATTCGTCGCCTCCTGTGGTTTCGGACTCACCAAAGCGCACATTGATTATGAAAAATATAAGGTAATAAATATTTGACATTATTATCGTAATTCTCATCATACTACAAAGCCTAATCAAATAAGATATAAAATTATCTATAAAATCGGTAATCCCAAGGAAAAAAATCGAAGTTAAATTTATTAATAGTAAAGATGTTCGATCTAGATTATGCTTTACTTCAAAAGAGTAAACAAATGTCTAATGAAGACAAACCTATCATACCGATTAACATTAATCTATACAATCAGTTAGATAATATAACCCTCTCTATTTATATTCCCAAATCATTAGCAATCATAAAATATCGTTTTACTTACATCACATGCTCATCATTAAAACTCATAACAAAATTTCAAAACGTCTAAAACCAAATTTCCCTTCAGCTCAAATACGGCATCAGCGTGAGCGGTAAACTTTCGGCCGACGTTGACGGTGTGTCCATCTCCATCTCAACAGCCGTAGACTACAACCATAAACCCTGCCGTGTTGTCCTCCAGGACCTACGTGTTACCGAAATGGGCAAGTTAGATGTCCACGTGACTGGCTTGAGCCCACTGAACAAAATGGTTTCACGTCTCATCACCTGGATTACCAACAAGTGGGAGAACGACGTAGTTCACATCATCGAGAGTAGAATCAAAGGCATTGTACAAGAACACCTCGATACGTATGATTGCGAGAGGTTCCGGCCATGATAATATTGAAGAAGAAGAAGAAGATGACTGTTGTGTATATATGCGTATGTGCATGGGATGGATGGATGTGGCGTATGAGATAAGATTGTTTTAAGGATTGTGATGATTATGTCGAGGGTGATCAAAACAATGAATCTCAATTTGTGCCATGACAAGTAAAAAAACAAAGAGTTAATAAAATTTGTTATTTAAAAAAAAAAAATATATTCAGACTATGTATAGGGTTAAGATAATAAAATACTCGTTAGAAAAGTAGTCCATGATAATTTTCTTTGTTATTGTACATTATAGATAACCATAGGCAGTATAGTAATAGTATAAAGTGCGATAACCTTTGGTACCGAAAATTCAGAACCACGAGAATATCGGTAAACGTAATAGTTATAAATATCACGATTCACCGTATACTTAAGAAAATTCTTATTACCCAGTGACCAATAAACCATCTAAACATTTTATCACCACCTCGTGATCTTCACACCTACCTACCTACTCTGCTTTATCGCCACCTCCTACGCATTTAATCCTTATCGTAACGATTCATCGGTGATTCGGTTAAAAAAAAAATCGCTACGATCGCCGTGCATATAACTAGCCGAACTGTTTTTCACGGCTCAATGCGTGTACAAGTAAGCAACAGTGCCGATCTCCGCTTACCAGTCTACACTCTCGCTTTGCAGAGAGTGAGTGAATCACAGTGTATATAGCGTAGCTCACACAAAAAAGAGTGAGAGAGTCAGCTGTGCCGCGTGAGATCATTGCGCGACGACCAGAACGCGGTAGAGTTCGTTGTGCACGTTGAACTGTTGGAGGGAGACAGAAGTGAGTTGTTCTTTGTTGGAGATCTGTGGTGAAGAGTAGTTATTTGAACGTGTAAAGAAAAGTTGTTTCAGAAGTGATTTTTGGTTGGTTTTTTTCTTCTTATTCTATAAATATTCTTATTGTATGTGTATTCTGTATCCTAAAAATTCTGTTCCTACTAAATATTATGTATTAGTAGTTTCAAATTTTACTTTAGTCTTTGTAAACTAAATTGTATTATTCTAGTACGTAGCTAAATTACTAACAATCTAAAAATTTCTAATTCAAATTTGTGTGGTAAATAATATAATATTGACTATTAGTTTTTGTATTAAACACTTAAGCAAGAATTAGTGACACAGTTATAATAATATGAATAATATTATTTTGTTATTTTAGTTATAAATATTACAATATTTTTATCTTAGTCTCGAACTCATCATAAATTATGGCACGTCTACATTGTTAGATATAATCGAAAGTGATAAATCAAAGTTGAAATCCCCATTCAGATATAAATTATTTTTTTTCATACAATTAAAATCCAAGTTACTCGCAATATAATTTTATTTACACTCAACAATAATTTTATTAGCTTTAATAAAAAGACGAGAAAAAATGAATAATGCCTTACATAAGAATAAAATCAACATACTTTTAATGATAATAATCTTACGAAGAATACATCAAGCGTTTGATTTATTAATGAATGCAAACATTATTATACTTATATTTTTCTAGACAAAGAATAATGAAAATTTACACGTGAATTTCATTTCCATCCAAATTATAAAAAAAATTACAAAGGACATGAACAACTTTTTACTCCTTTTTCATTAACCGTCATCATTGATATCTTATCATCTATCTAATATGCGTATAAGGGAATTCGGCATACAATGTTGATAAGACATTAATCGAGCGTAACTCACTCAACCAATATACACACCGTAAATAATAGATCTCTGTATTATCCCACGCGGTGATTCATTCGCATTATTATATTCATGTCGAAGTAAGTTGAATTCCCGATATAAGTTTTCGCATCAGCGAGCAGAGCAAAAAAAGGAGAACAAATAAAAAAAAAATCACATCGTATACACATTGTATATTTATAATCGGCGCACGCTATACACACTGCAAGTTTCTATTTTTACAGAACGCCGAGTGAAGAGTAGCCGAAGCGTAGTATATGCTACGCGGGATGATGTCGTCCTCGTATTTAATACTGGCAATTGCATCGCTGCTCAGTCCATCGTTGCTCGTCGTTGCAGAATGGCTAGGTAAGTTAAAAAAGTTTCGTTAGTCGATTCGAAAATTTTTTAAAAGTGGGCGGGTCACGACGTAAAATTGACGGCTTTTGACCGTTTGACCGGTGAAAGTTACAGTAATGATTTCATTCCTATCGTCACATAAAGTGACGGGTTCTCCATTGTGTACGGATTCGCTTTACGAAGCAGTCGTTTTACGTTAATTGTGAGATATATAATTATTTTCCTGGTAGAAAAACTGCGCAGTTTCTGCTATAATAACGAGTATTGTGGATTACTCTGTGAGTAAAAAAAATAACGCTTTGTTTCTAGAATGCGGACAAGGACAAAATTTCGAAGCGGAATTGGAAGATAATACAAAAGTTTTCGTTCACGACGCTGACATCAGAATCAAGTATGACAGGAACGTATTAGCTGTATACGAGTATCCTGATGTTCATCCTGTTAACATTCTCATAAACAACACAATAGTGAGTTTTTCAGGTAAAGTGTATAATATATGTATAAACTTTAACAGTGTTGTATTGAACGCATGGTGAATAAGAGAAAAAAGTCGACTAAACTTTGTTTATCATCGCTCAGGCCATATCGTACCAGATAACGAGAAAGTAGACCACGATGCTTTCAAAACATCGCGAGTTTTCAGCACAAAAATCGCTGGGACCGCTGAATTAACGGTAAAATTCTTAAATTTATTTATTTGTACTTGACATCGTTCCTTATATTTAATTTTAACGTAAAATTTTACATTTTTACAGAAAACAAATACCAAGGACTATCTGACCGAATGCAACCTCTACCTCTCGAGAAACACCAACGAAGGGTACGTCAAATTCCAACCCTATATTTGCCACCCTTTAAATTTAATAAACTCATTCCTAACATTCTTTTCGTTCACAGCGACCACGGAATTCCCAAACGCCTACAGACGGAAATCCTGCACCAAGCCGTCGGTTGTATGAAATCATCTCTCTGCCAGCAGCTCGGTCCCATCAGCCTTGACGACATGAAGCGCGCTGAGAACCATCCGTTTAACTTCGGTAAGGTGTCCGTCATATCGAGGATGATCGGACAGGAGTACGCTAAAATAGCAAGCATGTTCGGCGGTGCTAAACCCAAGGTCAACGCGACTGATATCATCACGCTGATCAATGTTTATAGGCGGCATGATCGCAGCAGTGGGAACGCGGATAGCATGCAGGAGAACATGAACAAGTTGATTGATATGGTGTTAGAAGAACTAGTGAAGAACATTGCCCAGGAGAACCTAGGCAAAATCAAGATACCTGATATCAAGCAGAGATTCTCTGTGGGTTCGGGATTTCTTGAAACTACCGGAGAGTTTCACGCCATGGATGGCACGTTTGAGTGAGTTTTTGATAAAAATTTTTATAATTGTGATGTTAAATGATACTTTTATTTTACTAACAGCCGATGTATGATTATTTTAGAGACCTTAGTACACTTAAAAGGACTCGGGATGTGGCACTGAAGATAGACGGCTCAAAGTTCACGTTGTCGTTTGGGTTCGGACTATCGAAAGCGAAAATGGATTATCCACAGTACAAGGTAAATGTTTTATAGAAATATAATTAATAAGAGAACTCGAATGAAATAGGGTTAAAAACATTGGGATGGGCACATAAAAAGAAGAAGATAATAACAATCATTGTTTGGTATGCAAAATGGTGGTGCAAAAGTTGTAATTTAAAACACTGCATTTAGGATCGTAAAAATAAAAATGTTATGTTCGTATTACGCAAAAAAGCTACTATTAAACGAAACGACATACAAGTCTTATAATGCATTTCAAAGTGTCGAAGAGCAATAATTCATTTCGTTAACTGAAAATCATGAACTGCATTTTTAATCATATTCTTTGAAGAGTTACGCAAACTTGTCTTCGTTTTCTTTGCCGATTACTTAAAACGAACGTTTTCAATTTTCATATCGTTGTTCTTTTCTTTTGAAATTATGATGATACATATTTACGATAATTCAAATGAGCGAGTATACTTAAAAGAAATGCTAAACGGCAGTGCTGTAAATAGGCTTATTTCAGAATGGTTCAACATTCAAGTACTAATTTTTCATCTTCCATCTCAGATTATTAAAGGCACACGGAAATCATTATACTCCCATATACTTGGAACTCTTAAACACGCTAATTTGGGGTCATTCCGGAAGTACGATATTTTTAAAGTAGATTAAAAAAAAAAGTTTAGTATGTTAATTTATTCATTTTCTAATATATAAATCGGGAAAAAATGTGAAAAGTATGACCTGTAAATTATTTCAAAAATTTTCGAATCATTTTCACTTGTTCTTATTTATTTAGTTATGGCTAATTCTTGTCTTAAAAAATAAAAAAACTTTATTGAATTAGCCACATAACTTTTAACTTACTAAGCCAATTAACTACATACTGAAAATGAAAATGATCTTTTTACATTTTGACTTTGTGTGAAGTCAATATAAATTCTAAGATATTCTTAATACTTTTTGTAGAAAATGTACTATATTTTGATGTGTAACAGATTTTTTTTAAACATTCATACAGAAACATCGAATAATTTTCCGCTTCAGGTCGTCGAGCTACCTCGAATTACCTTCCTTCGCATTCCTCTTACAAACCTAGAATCGTCCTACGATCTCTCCTCTGATTTTAAGTTTATTAAAAAAACGATTCAAACTAGACTTAAGGGTATACAAAATATCACATTATTATGTTGGCAAAATTCATAAATATTAATTTTAAACTTTAAATATTAAAATATCTGAAAACTCTTAACTAATCTTAAAATCTTTCTCGTATTTATCACCCTAAAGTACATGGAATTATAGTGATTACACTTATATAAAATCAATATATCTCCGCTTAGCGAATATTTAACAATCAAATCACACCTACTATTACGGCTGCACAACTAATCTCTCGCTTATTCCTCTACAGTTACGATTCGGCATCATCAAGGTCTACGGCCGCCTCCTAGCGACCGTCGATGGTGTAGCCCTGGACGCGTCAGTTAGCGTCGACTATAACCAGAAACCTTGTCGCACCGTCCTCCAAGAACTTCGCGTTAGCCACGTTGGCAAACTAAAGGTGGAAATGACAGGCCTCGGTCCCCTCAATAAGCTCCTCTCCAAACTTGTCACTTACATCACTCAAAAGTGGCAAAGTGAGATTGTTACCCTCATCGAGAGAGAACTAAGAAAGCTTATTGTCAATGAACTGAACAAGTTCAATTGCGAGCAGTTCAGGCCTTAAATAGACTTTTAATAAAGGATTACATGTGATGATGAAAGTTGAAGATTTTCGTTGAAGATGTGACTTTAGAGTACGATTGGCGAGTGAGACATTTAGTGAAAGGTGCGCGATGTCTGAATGAATAATCATGAGAAAGTGAGCCATGTCAATGACTTGTAGAAATAATGCAGTTATAAATAATAAGTTACCCGGATTCCATGTATACACGAGGTTAAGAGAACAAATTATTGCTAGTCAACGACAATGTTAAACATTGTTTTTGTCCTTTTTTATTGTGAATATAATAAAATATTTTATGTAAAATAATCATTATTTGCGTTTAAATTTATACCTTAAATAACCTATAACTTAAAAAAACGAAATTTTTATAATATATGGGAGAGGTTTTATTGGTTTTGAAGTTTTATAAGGGTAAACCTCCCATACTATCAATTAATAACATTTTTCTTTCAGCATGGTCTACTCCTACCCCTTCTGTGAAAGGAACATCAGAAGGCTTAGGTCTATGCAAAGAAGCTAACTATAATCCTAAAAAGTTGAAGCTTTTGGTATCGCCAATACTACAGTAGATATAACACGTGACCCCGAAGTCTCACACACTACTACCAATAATGATTACTTTTTTACATTATATCCATCTCAAAATGGACAATGTTAACGACAAAAACTTAATTAACATCTAGTAGATAATGGTCAGGATTTTCGAGAGGGTAAAGCAGTGTACAACAAGGTTGCAGTACGCCGACCTGTTACAACAACGGAGAAACCGAATGATGATAATTAGATGCTCTTAACAATTAGATGATTAATATAGATACGTAACAATTAAGTTATTAAATTATTAATTACTATAGGTTGTCATAAATTATTGTAGAGACAGAAATAAACATTTTGCATGGACAACATATATAGTTAATTTTTTTAATTGCGAATATGATCAAATATGTGGATTGAGTATAGAAGAAAACCGGTATTATTGGACGTACTAAAGACGAATACTATTTTTATTTTAACCACTACATTTCAACTTTTATATATTATTATAGAAAAATTCACTGTTTATCGTTTTTAAATTATTAAATATCAAATCCAATGAAAAGTGAAATCTATAATGATTGTGCATAAAGGGAGTCATAAATTAACTCTATGTTAATAACTCTTGATTGCTATAATTGTAAGAAATAAAATAATATTTCAATTTCAAATAAAAAATTTCAAGAGGAAATACAATTGGCAAGTACTTCTATCCTCGTATTTCATTTAATCCCCACTGAAAACTATAATACCTCATCGAATCAAACTTCGAAATCCTCGAGAATCGACGAAACAATTCGCGGTATGATTTATATAGTCCTCGAACGCGCCAAGTCCACCGATGAGAAACTCGTGAGATGTTTAACAAAGGCAAAGTTTACTTTGACGAAGAATTAATAGCATCGCGCCAAGGAATAATCGAATACGCATATATAGAAATTCGATCGGGGAGGGGGGGGGGGCAGAAAGAGAGATTACCTCACGGAGGATTACAAATTGTGGGATAGGTGAATCCTACAATCAAGCGTTTGGCGCATGTGTTCGTGAATTTTCAAATTCCACATAATAATCTGTGATGAATTTTCTTCAAAAAATTGTTCATGAGTTTCTAGATAAAACATTTCAAACAATATCTAACAAGAAAAAAAGAAAATTCACGAGTAATATATTCAAAAGTATAGCTTCAATAGAATCTTTTCTTAACTATTTATAGTATTCTTCATTATTTATAACTTCAATAGTAAAATTAAAAATGTAAAAATAAAATGTCATAAAATATTTAATGTTTCTAATATTGCAAGATAAAACGAAGAGGTGTGCGTCTTTCATTATCCGTTGTATCTTGAAATTTCCTCTATACCCAGTAATTTTGCTTACAGTGCCAGGAAATTCGATATAACTCGATTTTTATTCACGAATAATTTATGGAAATAGATTCAAAATTCACATGTTTTTAAAAAATAGAATTAATTTGTAAAAATTTTTCGTATAAAATTTATCAACAGTCGTATCTTTATGTAAAACATACTGGAACAAAATTTGTCCATCTTCTAATAGCGTGCAATTAAGAACTAAACTAAAAAATTATTTCCTAAAAGTTCTATTAAAAATATATTTATATTTTTAACAATAACTTTATTTGAAATATTCTTTAAAATTATAGCTCAGATTTATTACTACGAAAAATGGAGTAATTTCTATACAACCTATTTTTTTCACAACGTAGAAACTTTAATAAGTAAAAAAGTCCTGCCGACGAAGCCATCAAAACCCTAGTCACGAGCTATTCCTTATGACGACGTGACGAATGAGAAGTAGCCTGAATTAGATAGCGAAAAAAAGGTTATTATCATTTTTTAAATAAACGCTATAAATAAAATAAAAATCATATTATTATTTATATTATAAATACAATTATTTATTTATATCGTATCTTTTATAAACTATTATTTTGATACTAAAATATTTAAGGTTTGAAAAACTACTTGTTTTTCGTTGCCAAAATTGTTCCTTATTCTAAGAAAAATAAATTTCTACCGGAAAATTTCGTCTATTGTGTTAACAGCTATATTGTTCACAAGTAAAATGTATTTTTCTTAGTCAAACTTTGTCGAGTCTTGAAATAAGATTACCACCTGTTGCAATATTTGCGTTCCCGGCATTGAAAATCAATTCCGCGGACACGCATTTTGTCGTTTATTATCGATGATACGTCGCCGTTTTTTCATTTTCTTTTAACGCACTGATATCTATACCGCGATTTGCGTATGACTCAAAAATAATAAATATTGAAGTCATCATTCTTTATGCATATCGCAAATCGCAGACTTCAAAAATTTCAAGAATGTTGCAATAACATCTATATACTCTTGAACTTTATGCGCAGCCTTGTGACCTTTTAGAAAGCTCTTACAATCTTTAACATTTATGTAAACTTGTTAATAATGCATGCAATTATGCGGATGGATAAAAATATGCGTGTAATAAAGTAAATGTATATATATAAGGCTTTGTATTTTTCCAATTCTAGAAAAAACTCATGATGACTATTCAGATTATCTAACGTTGGTTTTACACAAAATATCCATTATTAATATATATAAAGCGTTGACATTAACTTCACTGACATTTCATCAAATAAAAAGTGATTTCATATGTATATGCACTAATATTGGGCATCATTAATTACTTTTTTTTAATGTATAATGGAGCTAACTCTACTACAATCATATTTATGTTAAAATCGCAATCCCCTCATTAAAAGAAAAAACAACACCCTTTTCTCCCCAAAATAATAGCACCCATATTACTGCCCACCTCTTTTCCAACCAAACCACTCATCATAACCCCCAACAAACATAATCCCTCTCCCCAACAACACCACAAGTGTTCCTCAACCAACATTACGTCAACTCACGCGATTTCTCTCTCTGTCTGTCTAAATTCTCCACGCCCGATAAGTAATATAATTCGGCGCGACCTTGGCGCGCATAAATCGCTCTGCGACGTGAAAAGTTGAAAATCGCGCAGTAGTCTGAGCGACGTGCTACACTCGGCAAGATGTGCGCGATCACAATTATGGGGATGTCTTCGTTCTTTATCATTGGGCTTTTCCTTGTCTCGTCCGCCCACGCGTTCGAGCTTCTGGGTGAGTTGAAGTTTAAAGAGTGTGAAAAGTGTAGATTTTTATGTGTACTACGGCTGTTCTTGAATATATCTTAAGGTGAAACGACACTGATGTTTACCGTTACCGAGGTGTAAATAATATAGTAATCACGCGGTAGTAATGAAGCGTAAAATGTGTATGAATTGTTGGAGACGAGGTTTTGTCTCAAAAGGTTGCAGAGTGGTTATGGAATTTGTGTGAGGCTTTCGGAATTGGCAGGATTTTTGTGAATTTCCTAGTGTGTGCATGATATATTAGAAATCTTTTTATGAGATCATACAGGATTCAAAGTTTTGTTTTTAGAAAAGTTTTTCTATGAGGAAGTTTAAGGAAATTTACCTCTAAAATATTGCAAAAATGAATAATTATATGCAAACACATGCATAAAAAGTTCTATTGATCTCTTTCGCGTGATGTCATTACGCGAAATTAATGTTATACGTAATGTTAGGGTTATCTACATGCCATTACACACTTTTTGTGATAAAAGCGCTTTATAGTTTTTTAATTTGAAAGCATTTATTAAGTATTCGTTTTAGTAACACCTGCAATCTTATCATTCATTTTTTTCTCGTGACCAATTAATTATCAACGGTATTGTTATTTAAATTATGCGTAAGGGTATCAAAACAATACAAATACGTTAAAACTATGAATATTAACGATATTCTACTGGAATAGTCGGTATGCAAATTTTTCTTAATTTCGCGTAATTTCGCGTAGGTACGGTTTTGCAAACCAAGACAAAAAGCAAACTTTTGTGAAAGATGACGTTTCAAAGAAGTATTTACGTACTTTTATTTTATTTACGTAGTAAAAAGCGTACTTCAGTAGATCCACTTTACAAATTTTTAAATTATACTCATTAGAAATAAAATAAATTTCAAATATGATTCGGTGATGTCGATGCGTACATTAAAATCTTTAAAAAGTTTAACGCATTGCAATACTTATTGTTGATAAAAACGTAACAAATCAATTGAGTTGGTAACTGTTTTTTTTTCTTTTTGTTAACAATATGTATATGAAATAACGTTTCATTGTAAAAACAAAATATTATCTTGTAAATTATTGTAAAAACATTATATTATCAGCTGTTTCATTAATGCAATCTACAATAATTTGACAGGAGAGTATTATACAATAATAAATATTTAAAAACATTTTGGATAAATCATGTTTTTTTGCTATTCGAGAATGCTATCACTTTTCATTTTATATTGATATTCAAATAATATATTTCATCGAAACAAGTAATGTGATTAATAAATATATTGAGGATGAAAAAGAATAAAACGGGAATGTTTTAACAAATAATATACAATCTAAAAGAAAATATTATCACAGCTTACCTGAAAATTCGTTAACACGTTAACGAATTATATTCTTGAAAATGCAATTACAAACCTGTATAGGTTACGAGTTACGACCTGCCTTACACACGTTTCTTAACCTCTCGATAACATTTCTTTCTCTTCTTCTTAATACCGCAGGTTATTAACAACCAAAACGCGTTCCACATTTATGAAATTCACTACGTACAACTTTTCAACATATGAAACTATAAACTTACACTCTTTTTCTTTCTCACTAAACTGTTCTAACCGCGACCTATACACAAATGGCGAGCTCGTAAGATCTTACTACCTATATTCATTTGTCGCCTTAGAAATTTTAACAAAGCGGTACTTCCAAATATCCTGACCAATAGGACAAAAGATCACGTGACAGTTGAATGAACTGCAGCGCCAATTAGCGACGCGGAATATTTGAATTAGCCCGCGAACTAAATGTTTATCTTAGATAGCATTTAAAATTATACTTTATACATATTTTAAAACTCGGTTTTTTCAGATTGTTCACCGCCTGACCTCACTATCACCGGTAGAGGTGGCCAAAAAGTCTATTTCAATAAGCCTAACATATACTTCAAGTACAACCGAAATGCTATGGCGGTGTACCAGTACCCGGGTACACCGTCTGTTAATTTGTTCCTGAATGACACCGAAATGGCTTTCAAAGGTAAAATCACATTTCATATCATCTTTGCAATTTCTTACAATTATATAATACTAGTTTATCTTTTGTAAATTTAATGCTACAGGTAGAGTTGAGAGCAACATCACTGAACTCAATGGAATCAAGGAAACTTTGTACGTCACTGAAATCCTAGGCCTTGCCAACGTAGCTGTAAGCTTTATATATTTTTATAAATTCATTTCAAATAAATACTAAAATAAGTAACACTAACAAATATATCTAAAATAATCAACTATTCCACAGGACAGCCAAGATTTCCGCAAAGGTCTGAAGGACTGTGAGTTCTTCATCGTTGACAAGCGCACCGGCAGGTAAGTCGTCAACTACACTAATCCTTAATCTTCTCCCGTTTTCTTTTCTAATTCTCAAGCTCGACAATTTCCAACAGCTTCTACAACGAACTACCCTCACGTGTCGACCAGACGATCTTCCAGACCGCCGAGCAATGCTTAAAACAAAAACTGTGTCCAAGCATCGGTGCCGTAGCCATAGAGGATGTAATGAAAGCACGCGCGGAGCCACGTGACTTTGGTCCGATGTCCATTTGGTCGCGCTCGCTTCAAGTCAATTTCCCCAAGATGCAGCCGCCGATGCTCGATGAGAATAATCAGCCGAAAAAACGAGTGAGTTGATTTCTATATTCAAGTGTGTGTGTATTGAATGATAACAATGAGATGTGTTTTTTTTTTAGGCGAACCTTGTCGAAGCGGTAGACTCGATTATTCGCAATGTTGCCGAGAAGTTCAAGAATGAAAATGATGGTGCCATTGCGATCCCGGATGTTAAGGGCCGAGCGTTCACCGCTACAAAGGGAACTTTCAAGTGAGTATAATTTTACGACAATATTTTCTTATTAGACCTTATTAAGCTAAATGAAAATTATATTGATGATTAAAATTTTTTTATAAATAACATTTTCTTCCAGAGGTCTGGATAACCTTCTAAGGGACGCGAGCGTGCAAGTGCGAGCTTCACCACCTAGCGATACCGTGCAGACGTTCTCGTTTTCCTTTGGCATACCAGAAGGACATGTCACTTATCTAGATCATCGTGCGGTAAGCGTATACTCCGAAATTTTATATTATCTAAATCAACTTTATGTTGATATTAGCAAGGTAAACAATTATTTCAATGGAATATACCTATTTTTTAATCAAGGGAAACTTATAAAATCAATTAAAAATTCATTTGCAAATAAGCCAGAAAAAATTAATTGTTCCATCATATGCTTGCTGATAAAATAACACAAGTCGATTCTTTAAAATTGTAGCAAATCTTAACCAACCAAAGTTAGTTTTGAACTTATTTACAATATAATAAACAAGGTGAAGTAGGAAAATTTCTTTTAAGTCAAAACCAAATATTATTTATTTCCAATAAACTTTATTTTATTTACAACGATTTAACGAAAATATTTCCCAATTAAATATAAAAATAAAAAACATTCATCAATTTTCCTCAAATTAGTCACTCTCATATATTACACTCCCATCAATAAATAATCACCACTTTTTCACTCTAGAACAATTAATTTTCCACTCAACCACCAACTCTTCCCTTAAAATTTCAGTTCCGGCTGATGCCATTCGTTGGTAGCCTCTGCGCGGATGTCGACGTACTCCTTTTTGCCGCTGAGATTCAAATGGACTTCAGTCGCCCTTATTGTCGTCCTAGCTTGCGCGCTTTCGCCGTGACGGATTCTGGTAAAGCTAAGAGCTACACGTGCGGCAGACTGAGCTTCCTTACGAACCCCGTGATGCAGTGGTTCGTAAACGCCTGGAACGGCGAGATCGTCGAGTCTGTAGCAAAGAGCGTCGAGTGGGCCCTAGCCGTCTACATTCACGATAAATTCGACTGTGAGAACTTCAGGCTGACGAGGAGTGGAGCTCCACCAGCAACGCATAGTCAGCGAGATATGTGGGGCGGTCTTTTTTAAATAGTTTTGAAATGAATTGTCAAAGGCACTGTATGATAGAGAATTGTTGAAATAACGAAGCTTGAACATTATTCCAGTGGATTGCAAACTCTTCCCACAAATAAAATGATATTCTGATATTTGACCATGTACAAAAATGGCTTATTTACACGAATTTGGGTAACTTCTTCAGTTATTTCTATTTTTCGGTTGTCGATATTTCTAATTTTACCTAAAAAATGGTTTTACAGTAAGTATGTTGAAAAGTTAATATAAAAGAAAGTAGAAATTAAATACATACAATTTTTCATATCAGTTTCAGTCCCTCTTTCATTTACCTGGATGCAGCAGTTTTGTAATACTTCATTGGCACATAATGGTGGTATACTTATTCGCTTTATAATGCCATCAAAAACTGCTGTGTGATGTTCAAATATGTGCGCCATACCTAACTAAATTTAAAGAAGTATAAGATTAAATATAAATTGAAATGGTATAGATGAAAATTAAATGATTTTTACCGTTCTAACAGTATTCCATAAATCACAGTTATTTTCTATCTTAAATTTGGGTAAATAAAGATGACACTTAATTAGTTCTACTTCAGGAAAATAATGTACCACTTTCACCATACTTTCTACATCAGTGAATCCGTCAACTTCTTTTGGCAGTATAATCAACATTTGAGCACCTTCAATCTACAATAATGTTTGTTGTATAGTATTTCATTATACATGTGCATTAATTTTATAAAAATATTATAAATTCTGAAAATGTTAATCATCATACCTCGTATGGAATAGTAATGATTAGAGCATTCGGCAATACTGATTCTACATAACCAATTTCTCCTTCTTGATGCATTGTTGGAACATTTATAGTATTATATTCATTAACATAAAATGGCAACATTTCTGTGTCAAGTTTATTAAATTGATACTTCCAGCAGCATTTAAAATATATAGTACTTATAAACATGACTGCTGTTGGGGGCCCATCAAAACCCACTAAAAATTTATTAGTAAATTAATATCTAAGAATTGATACTTACATACACCATACATGAAAATTATAAAGTTATATTTTAAATCATATAGATTATTACCACTTGAAACATTAATATTCTTAACTCCAGCATCAGTCTGTTTCTGACACCATTCCTCAATAATTATTGGAGAATTCTCCTTGTCTGTAAAGTCAATGTTAGTGCATCCACACTTGAAATTATTCTTCATAGTTCTCCTGAATTTAGGCTGCACCTTTTTCACTAGTTCTTCATGAACAAAAATTTGATTGGCTAAATACATTTTGTCATTGCATTGAGACTTTCTCTAAAATAAAACATTACACTTACTCAGTAATACATTCCAAAAGAAAAAAAAAATAATTCCCAATTACTTACAATTTTTCAAAGCTACCAATAATCTATCTCTCTCGCTCTCTCTCTCTCTCGCTCTCTCTCTCTCGCTCTCTCTCTCTCTCTCTCTCTCTCTCTCTCTCTCTCT
>JAYJLV010033750.1:0-27311 GCA_036873485.1 Torymus texanus | reverse complement strand
CCTAGCTATTGGGTCACCCCAGGCTAAAAAGGCAAAAGTGAGAAAATATAGCAGTGACGTTCATCTGGACGTCACATGCTTTTACACGTTAGTTTTGATGTGGAAATTTGGAGGTTTTTTTTAAAAATATTTCTTCGTAGATTTCGTGAACGTTGAATTCCAAATATAACAGAAAACTAAGATACAAATTCCATTATTCCATATAAACACAAAAAAAGATACTATTATTGTTTCGTTAACTCACGATACTTATTATCATAATTTCCTCCTACACCCAATAATGTCTTTAATTAAAACCCACCACACGCGAGAACATATTCAATTCATTTCTTTTCAACTCTACATCAGCCCTTTTCACAATCCCGTCATTTAAACTCACATCTGTGCTTTCGCCCCTTCATCAACCGCGCGCAACAACCCAAACCTCTAGTACTATACACCTCATACGCGTACTCTAAAAATACATATATACATGTACTTCCTCAATCCCCAGTGAAAAATCCTTCATTACCCTCGCACTATACCACGCGCGTACAGCACACGATAACCCTTTGAAAGAGGGAAGCTCTTGTAGACGTCGGCATGTACGCACGCACGCAATGCTTGGTCGTGTTTCCACCCCCCTTCGTGTGGAACATACAACACAACACGCGAGACGACAGCGACTACTGGCGCGACGAGGGGAAATTACGATTCCGAAGGGCAATTGCAGGGGATGTCTGCCTGTCTGTCTGTTTCTCTTGTTAGGTGTGGAGTGTAGGTAGGTATATATGTATGTGAGAAAGGGTTGGAAGTGAGTAGAAATTTTTAACGAATTTTCGTATGTATTGTGTACATATATATATATATATATATATATATATATAAGTTGTTAATTAGTAAGGGTATATATAGTATAAATATTCAATGTATAGTTGGATGGATCGACATGAAAGTCATTTTCCTATTCAGTGCCTGAGCGTATAGCGTTGGAAAATAAATTTCCATTGGTCTCGAAAGGCTTCGCTCGATTACGGGCTCTCACGAAGTTACGAGGCGTGCTGCGAATTGCAAAAATACTTCGTACATGCGCGCGCGCACACGCGGATGATGCTTGACTGTGCAACTGTGATGGGGAAATTGAATCGGAATAACAAAAGCTGATAACAAAAACGGTTCTCTCACACATCACACACGTTCTTTTTCGAACTAGATATATATTTCTTTTTTTTTTCTTCTCTAGTGGGACATTCGCCCTCACTTTTTCGAGTTTTGCGATAAATAACAAATGAAATAATTGAAATGTATAGAAATTCAGATATATATATTTTTTGTTTTGAATAAGCAATAGCCACCCTATAAACAACTAAACATGCTACTTCTCTCACATACATATATACACACACATCTTAGCATCTATATATCCACCCCCTAATAACCGAGCGAACGACATATACCGTCGCGCATATCCGGTGCCGGCCTTAACCTTGCTCCGCACGCTCGTACTCTCTTTTGCTCCCTATTCAGTAGCGAGGGCGTATATTTGGTCAGACGTCTAGACGCTCTTTTCAGGGGAGAGAGAGTGAGAGAGTGGCTTGTACCCACCGCTATACTCGCTGACGCGAAAAAGAGAGAGAGAGAGAGCGAGGGATGTCAGAGCAGAGCCTTTAAAGTGCGGGATTCTCGCGTGACGATGGAATATATATATAGAGAGAGTTGGTGAGGTAGATACGGTCGAGGGGACATGCGTGTGCGCGTGGTAAGGTGTATACAGAGGGAGGGTGTGTTGAGAGAAAGAGGGCGAGGTGCCGGTTATGTTTGCGTTCGCCGCAAACGCTGTTGAGGAGAGTAAGAGAAGAGTAGGTTGTGGTAGTGGACATTTTTTTAGAGGTTTTGATAAAATTTTAAGGTTTATTTTTATATTTTTTCGAGGTTTTTTTTTTAAGTGTTTGGGAAGTTTTGGGGTTGACGGGTGCTTGTGGTTATAAGTATACTTCTGTATTTCAATATAGGGAGAGAGAGAAAGAGAGAGTTTTATGTAAAGATAGATTAAATTACGGGGTGAAAGACAAAAAGATTTTTTAGTAAGCGACAGAATATACCGGCCTTCAAGTATGGATTTTCTCTTTGATAGCAACGTTTTTATATAGGGATATTACCTATTACCTTGATATTTATAGACTTTTCACCTCAACATAACCAGTGACTAAATAAAATAAGCAACTCACATACACTAACTTTTCAATTTTCCACCGTAATAATAGATATTTCCAACAACAGCTATACACGCACATCGATCAAAACACTTTTAACCCTCTAATTACCCTATATCCACACCATATACGCAACCAGGTAAAAATAAATTTTTAATTTTCCCTCGTACAACGTCATATACATTCGATTTTCCTCATGCCATTATCACAAACAAGCTCGCACGTATATAATCACCTCCCATAAAAATTAGCGAGCTAACGGCTAAAACTAACGACGCAATCGAGCGGCTTATGCCATATTCCCTCGGAAAAATGAAAAAGAGAGGGAAAAAAAATTTGTTCGTGACAGTAGCAGTAGCAACGCATAGAGAGTATAAGTAGACATCATACGTGTGCGCGTGGATTAGCCCGTGGTGTAGTAACAGGTAGTAAGATAAAGTAGAGGCAGAGCAGATGGTGAGAAGACAATCGTGTGCAAAAAAATTGCATTCGCATGGGAAAAGAGAAAATCTTTTGCGGAAAGGATGAAAGAAAGGGGAGACGGCTTGTTAGGTTGTGATTGGTTTTTCTCTGTTTTTTTTTGATGGTTGGGGAATCAGATTTTAGAATTGCACGGTTCTTAGGTGGTAGAGATTTGTTTCATATGTTAATTAAAAGAAATCTTTCTATTTCCATAGCGTTGTAAAGGGAAATATGCTATTTCTTCATTTTTTTTGTATTTAATTCAACAAACCATATAACGAGTCAAGCTCAATCGGTCGAGTACCGCATTTTCTCTTACTTTTAAAATACAATAATATATTATGAACCAAAATGGATTACCATAATAATAAAAAAATATTCCTGCTCAATAAACATTATGATATAATCTAATTTAATTGGAATGATAAACGGCTTTTTTAAACTGTATAATTTTTATTCGCGCAGAAAAAAAAACGATCCATAATAAATCACCCTTTTATTACTTAATACCCGCGCGTTGACGATTCTCATTTTATTCGTAGATTCCACATAACAGATATTACATTAACCATTACCATTATTCTCCGTATTTATTTTGCAAATGTTATACACATACTCGTATCAAACCAGGAACATTCAGGCTCCGATTCCCGAAAGAAATTGTAATAAAAAAAATCAAATTACGCGCGCAATCGTGAGTTTAATCTCTCCAACTGTAGACATTAAAAATCAGTCGGCGTCGCGTGCTAAGGGACATTTAATCGCGACGAAATGCACTAACTACCTCTGACCCTTCTACCAGTTCAATGTCTTGAAAATTTTCATTTAGTATATTACACACACGCACATATATACATTCCCTTTCCGAGATAATCTCTTTCTAAAGTCGTCGTTCAATCTCGCGTTAAATATATATATATATTCTCCTCGAGAGAAAAAAAACTGCCGCGAAATAGAAAAAAAAAATAAGTGTTGAGAGATATCCTAAGATCTTATTTTCGCGAAAGAGGCGAAGGGAGAGAGAGAGAGAGAGAGAGAGAGAGAGAGAGAGAAAGTCCGTACGCGGCTCTCTTATAAACGCGCAGCACAAAAAGTGACCTAATTACTTTAAAAGCTTCGGGAACGAGGGAGAGGGCTTTTCAGCGTCTTCCTCCTCGCACCCTTTAATTTCACAAACAATTAACTCGAAATTTATTTTCACCCCCAGCTGCCCAGAGAATAAGGCTACATAGTTTTTCTTAAAAATAAAAGAGAGAGAGAGAGAACCCAACTTTTAAGGCCTGTAAATATAACTTATCTATACGTATTTTTTACCTGCCTTACGAGACCGGACGATTACTTGTTTTTACTCCAAAAAATTTTAAAGCACGCATCGATTGCACTCAAGATGCGCGTATGTGTATATGTATCGTTGGAGAACAATGAGCTGATTGACCCGGTATAGAAACCGTCCGACATAATCACTACCCCACCTCCTCCTATAGGACTAGGAAGTACTTTTTTTTTGTTAGAGGGACGGTGAAGTTTAACGCGATAGATCGTAACTTTGATAAATTAATTGCTTTAAGAGAAGTGTCTAGTTGAGTTTGTGTTTTTGAAGACTCGTTGAACATCAGCCGAGGCGGAAGGGTAATTGGATTTTAGAGTTCTTTATAAGTTTGAACTTGAAAAGTGCGTTCTTATAGTTTTTGCGAGGAAGTTTTTTAAGTAGAAGACCTGTACGATTTCGTTGACCCGTGACTGACAGCTACAGTGCGAAGCTTACTTTAAGAAAACTTTATAGGATCGTCATCGTTAAATGAAGTTTTTATTAAATAACTTATATATCAAATCTTTCTCACGTGGAATGAAAATTTCGAATCAAAGTTTAAATATATTTTCAGAAACTCGATAAAAATCTAGATATATAAGTAATAACCAATTTCTATCCTCAATAGACAAATCATTAAATTCACATACACATACACAGAAAATGTAGATTATACACCGTACCTCCTATACGTTCCAGACAAATAAATTTTCCAAGTTCAGCAATAAAAAAACCCCCATCCTTCGTCTCTCTAAAACCCCTGCAGCCAATACCGTCCCAGCATCCTACCACCCACACTAGTCATACACCTTTCTATACGAGAGCAATAAAAAGCGCAAAAAGCTCGGGCGATATCGATGAACTCGAAAGAAGAGAGAAAGAGAGAGAGAGAAGCTCGTCCATCGACCTGAAATTTTTCCTCTCTCTTCGGCCGAAAAAAAAGGGGAGCGCGAAGTGGCGAGATAATATCGAGAGCAAGCTAGCAAACGCCGGTCGCGCGTGGAACTGGCGCACTCGAAAGCAGAGCATTAAGACGAGGATACGAGAAGGACGAAGAGGCGGGGATGTAGTAACCAGGGATGGACGACTTTTGTTCGCGATTGGGTTGGGTGATTATCGGGACTAGAACGTTCGATGCTGTCTTTTTTTCTTCGTTAGGTTTTATATATATACCTTTCGACGATACATAGAAACATCGGGGGATACAAACTACTATCGGTTATGTGCAATATAAAATATATGAAAAAAGTTGGCGTGTATTAGAAAAACTAAAAAGCGCAGGGCAATAAAGGACTGAAACAATTGGACGCTTTCAAGCCGCGCGGGTCTTTGCATCACCGATGTATCATGTATAGATACATTTGCAAGCATTTCCCAACCCACTGCCACTGATACATCGTTCAATCGTTTGCTGCATTCAGCTTCGTATCGATTACAAGCCATTATTCTCAATTCCACGTGTGCTCTCAAAAAAAGCAGTTTGTATATCGTCGAAAAAAAAAAATACTCTGATTTCTAAAGGATCCTATACCTATGTACTCTATACACAAAATATGAGCCACACGGGTTTTCTCGAAAATTACTCTAATATATGTATAGTCGATTTTGAATGAACAAAAAATGTTGGAGAGCGATTTGATACCGCGACTGCTATACTTGTCTATTGTTTCAGAACGGGAATATATGATGGTAATTGGCAGCAGACGTGGTTGTGCGATTATAGCCCCATAGCGTTCTTATATAAATGGAAATTACATGTTTGAACAGTGAAACGTTCGATTTTACAGCAACACTATGTATGCATTGGTGTGTTTATAGGAGAACGATGTTTTCGAAATGGTCAGTTGATTAGGGACCGTTCAATGTTTCGAATGATATTAATCGCTTCGGCGAACGAGTGAAGGACCCGCGGGCAATGGATTCATTTTGAACGTGGAAATGTATACCTTTTATATATAAACAAAAATGTAGAGGGATAACTCACAGTAGTGGAAAATATTGGAGAAAAGCATAGAGCCATGGACATAAACAATAAGTTGAAAAAAAAAGTGACACGTATGAATATATACGTGCATTGCATCCGAAAGAGTTTAAACAAAAACATAGAGCTAGAAAAAACATGTTTTCATTTACGCGTGTTTCTTTTCAACCTTATTTTACTTCAATGTCGAACGAAAATACATGGTGGAATATGCACAAACAAAAGAGAGCGAATTTTTGTTTTTATTTTTTTCGTTAACTAAAACGATATATATATATACACCAATTCCCCGATCAGTATAGAATAACAAAAGCGAAAATTACAACTTATTGATAACTCAATACCTTGCGTGAGGGTATCAAATTACCCGCACCAATCAACCATCGAAACCACCGTAAACTTAACCCGCAACCACCGTATACCATATATATATATATACATATATAGGCAAACTAATCCTAAACTAAACTCCTCCCAATCGCGCAAAACTTTGGCGAAGCATATATACGGATATATGTATATACATTGCACCAGCTGCTAATCCGTTGAAGCTGCCAAACAAGAATTCTCGTGCAACGGCCCGACATTCGATTTCGAAAAAAAAAAGCTAATGGGGGGGGGGGGGGGGTGAGAGTCGATGGATCGAGGGAATAAACTCCAGTCTGGGCAGTCGAATTAAAAAGGTAAACGAGCGTATATAGAGAGAGAGGGAGAGATGGAAAAACCAGGCGAGTGGAAAAAATGGGGAAAAAACGTAAACCTGGCTCTCATCCTTTTTTTTTGCATGCCAGCATACCACCGGTTGGACATGATGCACATGTCGATAGAGATTTTTCTCCTACGATTTTCATCCTGGAAAATTCCGTAAAAATGTAGTATGTAGAGTACAATTTTTAAGTATAAAAGTAATGTAGCGTGTCCTGCGCGCATGTGCATTATGAAATATCTAAGCAAGGCGAGATCCTGTGTAAAGCAACGACGGTGGCAAACGACGGTGGCGCGCTTTCAAAGGATAATCATATGAAGCATGAAAATTCATGAAGTTAAAAAGGGAAAAAAGCGCGAGACTTCTTTGAGCTCAAAGAAGAAAAAAAGTGGAAAGGGGTAGAAACAGAAGAGGATGAGAGAATGAAAAAAAAAAAAACAAGGTTAAAATTTGTGAGTTAATTTCGACGATATGTAAATTCGATCTAAGTACGTAGGTACGTGAGTTACATTTCTCTTTTATCGGTTCTGATCTTGGACGTACCGCGTTGTCGTGGCCCTGATCCACTTGTATATATGCAAGCATAAAACTCGTGCGCTCGTATATATCGTGTACAATCAGAGCTTGATTCATGCGTTTTCATAAGAAAAATATATATTTATTTCTGTTCTCGTTAGCTACGCGGCGTTCGCTGAATGAGCGTAGATTCTTGCTGCGATTTGATAAATTAAACACTTGACATTATTTTTATTTATATTTTACTCTAACTATAATATATAATACTTTAAATAAGTTACTACATTTATTTTTTATTTATAAATTGAAATACAAAACAACGAGTCAACCAAAATTTTGTACTTTTTACAACCCCCTTCTACTAATGATTTAAGCTAATTTCCGAGCAAAAACACGCGAACGTCATTCAGTCCACCCCCTTAACCTCTACCACTTCTTTTTTCGCAACAAAATAACCTAGCCTAGCCCAACAACACATAGACATGCAATATTACTCATTCAGCGAACATATACATAGCTATACTTTCCCTTCCTCATTTCCCTCCTCAACCTCACCACAACCGCAAACCTCGCTTGCCGTCTTCACCGTTCGATCTTTCCGCTTCCTCTACCTCTACTACACACCTACACTCACACCTATACATAAGCGCGCGCATGTCGGTTGATATCGACGCGGTGCAGTGACCCCGACGCGCCGATCGCGATAGCCGCACCGTTGCTGTTGTATATATACGAGGAAGCGAGCGAGGGAAGGAGAAAGAGAGAGAGAGTATAGAACGTCTGCCCGGGAGAGAGAGAGAGAGAGCAGCATGTGCTTTTCGGGCAATCGGAATGCAAGCTGGGCCGACCTCGATATGTGTGCCGAGGGTCTTTGGTATTCAAATTTTGGGGGTAGTAGAGGTAGAAGGGACGATGAGGAGAAAGGTTTTGAGAGGAAGGGATGAGAGTCTGTGTATGTGTGTGTGTGTGTTCGAATTTTGGAATTGCTCGTTGACATGGTTTTTTTTGTCGGGTTTGCTGAGGCATGCGAAATCTTGGGGGTGCTGGATGTCGATGGATGTTGGGTAAAGTAATGAGATTTCTGAAAGAGAATTATACGATGAATATTTTATTTTTTAGATAAAATATTTTCGCTTAATTAGGTTCCATTGAAATATAATAGTTGTCTAATAAATCAGATTTTTCACACTTGTATATCCATTCGCTATGTATAATAGCTGGTGGAATATTTTCAGAAACGTAAAAACCATTTACGTAGATCAATAAATAGTTTACTCGTACAATTTACGTTTGCCATTAAATTTCCACTTCGACAAGAACCTTATACTCATAATTTTCCACTAAAATCTGGTAACTATTCCTAATTAAAATATATGATACTCAGCAATCGTAAACCCGAATAGTTTTATCTCCTCGTTCAAATTTTGTGCACGATAATATATAACTTCAGTATATGTGTGCGAGTTTTGACATGCGAGTGGACGCTTGATTTGACGTAAATGGGTTAAGATCATTAATCATTAAAATACGAACTTCATATATATTTTCTAACCAACATATAAACATTCCCCCTAAAACCTCGTATAAAAATAATCCCAAACCATTCGCGTCCATACGTGAACAAAAAAAAAAAAGAAGAAAAAAATCCAATAATTAATATACACCCTATACGCCGAACTTTTTTCATTAAAAATACGTGTACAACTATAACCCCTATATACAGGGACCCCAGACTGTAACCCTGTATACAAAAGCTCGCGAAAGTATGAATGAACCTCGCGCTCGCTCGAGAACCCGACCACTATATACTGTCTATTTATACACAGCCGCGACGGTAGACTATCTGCTCTAAATTCCCACATTCTCGCTCTTTCTCTCACTCTCTCTCTTTCTCTCTCTCGAAAGTCGACCAATTATAATCAAAACAACTGCATTGTTGTTTCCACTCATCTATACCCCACCTCATCATCATTATCATCATCCTCTCAACACGTCGAAGCTATATACGGGTGCGCATATGAAAATAAACTTCGTGACGGGGCTTATTTCGAGTTTCGCACGTTACGTAAGACCAGCACGTGACTGGAATGCTGTATGGTGTTGTATAGTGTTGTATGTAGAAGGGACGAGATTTTCGGTGGAAAAATTGCTATGCTAATGCGGGACGCGAGTATGCTAATACCTGATTGTACAGGAACGCGTGTGCATGCGGCATGACGTGGGTACCAGGGTGTTACGAGAATTTTGAGAATACGAGGCGGAGGTTGGTAATGTTGTTTTGCTAGAAAATTTGACGGGAAAGCCTTTTAAATAAGGGTGACGCTCTTTATTTTACTGATAAAATAAAGAATTTTTTTGTTCCTGATAAACTTCATTTTTCCTCCATTATACATATTATATTATTATTTTTACTGTTATTCTGTTTCAGAACTCTTTATTTATTTTGTAATTCACAGTTCCAGCTTCATACCATATATACATACATATTTTCATTGACATTCGAAAGTTTAAAGTTTATTTTAATTAACGCTACAATCACGTTTTCCCAACTATTTATAAAAGAATCTTCGAACCATGATCATTCAACTTCCATCCATACAGTTAGTGACATCCGATTTTTCTCACATATTCGCATTCCAGCGTACTGCATTCTCCTGTCTACAACACAAAATCCCTCTCATTCACGTATCAACGACCGATAAGGAAATAAAGCCTCGCCGCACTTTATTAATTAGCAAATACCCCAGTTCAAGCGACTTTTTTCTCGCCTTTCCGCCTCCACGTTACAATCGCACAATAGCAGCGCAAATGGAGATTGCGTGCATGCGCGCTCGTATACGTGGGGATGTATATAATCGTGGCCTTTCAATTATTTAAATTAAGCAATTTCTCCGCGGTAGCAGCGCCGGTCGCGGTTAAATCGGCGGATTTTATAAAACCCTGGGTAATTGGGAAATCGTTCGTGGGTGGCAAAGCAGAAGGCTGCGAAAAAGGTATAGACAGTATAGAGGAGGTCATTTGGGATCCGGGAAAAAGATTTCCGTGTTTCCAAGAAAATTGCGTGATTTCTAAAGTATATCTTGTATTATTTTTAATCAATTCGTAAGAGGGTTTAATTGAAATTGATTATCAATTAGGCTTAATTAATAATTGTTAATTTGATTAAAATGAATATTATTCAATTTCTCCTTATAATTACATACTAGAAGAAAGTCGTATTTGAATTCTTAATTGGCGAGGAATAAATTGCAGGAGAGGAAACGATTTAACTGGAAAAATACTAAACTTGAAGAAAGCACATAGGCTGATATAATGTCGTGGAGCACGGTTTAATTATTTGCTCGAGCGAGATTTCAGTGATTTGAAATTGAAATATTACACCGAACACGCGAGATTCAAATTTCATCAATTTCGTATATGATCTACTAATACAGGACGTTCACCTGCACGAAGACAATACATAGAGTAGCGAGGCTAAAAATAGGAATATCAGGCTATCAAAAGCTTAGAATAAAACTATTTCAATTATGGTAATTTTACGGTGAAAAACTTTCGTGTTATAATACTACAACGTCAAATTAGATTATCGATATAAGATTACTTCGTCATATGTATCAACTCGACAAAAAAATATTGATATGAAAAACAGGTTTACATGTTTCGCGTCATCTACATATATGTATGAAATACATAAATATATTATAGTGCGAGTCAAAAATAAAATTCTCTAATGTGTGAGCCTTTGGTTGTAACAGCTGAAAAGATGTTGAAGCTATATATAGACTTTTAAAAATGTTCTTTTTTCAAAAGTCTATTTCAAAACGTTTTAAGCTTTACAGTTTTATTTCAATGTAAATTAAAAACATACGTATATATTGAACCTTCAGTAAATATACTTTCATATAAATTAAAAAAAAAGTTTATTTTATCACATTCGCAAAGAAATATTATAGTTTTCATAATTAGGAGAATTCAAGTCAGAATTGTACGAATCAGAAATTCATGCATAAACTTTTGTTATTACAATTTAGAATTCCCGGAACAAGAAAACTTTTGAGCTCTCATTTATAGTTGGCAAAAGAAGTAAATCAGAGTTATCCGAACACATCTATAAAGCAAATATATACGTTTAATTTAAATAAAATCCGTGTTTACCGCCATTCGCAAATATTATAATAATCTAACCGTTAAAAAAAAATTACATCCCCACTATACTCACGCAAAGTTTAACAACCCTACGTCACCAACAGTTCCGAAAAAAAAGAAATTCTTATCATTTGCAAACTTCCTCGTCGTAAAAATTTATCAATCATCTTTTTACATAATCCTCAGCTCGCTTTAAAATTCAGGAAGCAGCTTTCGCTCGCTCGCCAGCTGTAGACGACAAAAAAAAAACACACACACACACACATACATACAAAGCCAGACGGACTTGCGTCGCACACGCGACAATAACCCCGGAGCGACTTGATTTATTCGCCGACGCGCGAGTACACGAAAGGATTAGAGAGGAAGAGAAGTCGTAAGCGAGCGCACCTGTGGAAGAAACGCGAGCCGCGCAGTGGGCTTTCGATTGTTTGTCTCGTGCACTCGCGAAGAGGAGGCACTTGGTTGGTTTTCAAGTGCTCATGGAGGAGTATATAATGCTAGTGGTATATAAGATATATATGTGCGGTATTAGACAAGTGTTTTTGATGGGAGATAAGAAGAATGTTGGGGATTTCTGTAATGAAGGGTAGGTTTGTAGTGGGGATTTAGGTTTGTTTATAGAATTTTTGGAAATTTAAATTGAAACATATAATAAAGTAAAGTACTTGTAAAAAGAAAATCTATTTATTGTAACACGAAATTAATATTTTCTGAATTCTATTATAGTATACGATTCTATTTATTTTTGCATAAACGTTATGTATACTTTTCCATACTTTTCCTTAGTCGATTTAATAATATAAAACTTTTTTTTTTACTACAATATATATCTATACACAAATACAAGTTTTAAAAGTTCATTTAAGTTCCAATCCAATATCATCCTGAGTAACATCATTATTTACAAAATATATACAATACACACCATCTCTAATAAAACATTTACCTATAATTCCAACCAATCACCACTATTCCGTTAATTTACACTACACCTCAACACTTCAAAACCAAGAACAATACAATACAAAACTGCTATAACAAACCAAAACTCTCACCGCGATATTGTATTATTTTCCATGAAAAACGAATCCATTTTGCCCTCACCATCGCCGGCATTTATACAACAACACACTGTAAAAATGAATAGAAAGCAGAGAATACACGATGTCACAACAATAAAGATTTAACGCAAAACGCCGCAACCTCGTCGTGTGCCTGTTATACGCGTATATATATAATTTGTAATTCATTGCCGGCTGTTATTCAATGCTTTATTTACACTCACGCGTATATACATATATACACATGCAGTTGCTGCTGCCGTGTGCACCCGCCGCGTCGGCATTCGACCACCGGCCGCTAATAACACGAATAAATTAATTAACATTTACACGCAAAAATACTGTCTCTCCAAGTGAACCTACACACACACACATATATCTTACTTTTACAAAGGTCATCGTCCTTAACCATATATAGGACGCGTCTTGCACATTCAAAGAAAAAAAAAAGAAAAAAGTGTCCTTTGATCCTTCCCACACGATTTCCATACTCCAGCTCGTCATCTTTGGGAAAAGCGAAAAAGCACAGGCGGCCCGACAGCTGCCGACTGATATAATCAAATTGAATGAAAATTTCTTGTGCGCGGGGGAGAGAAATCGAATAACCCGAATGACAAGTCTCGCATAACCTCTATAGCTGCGAGAGAAGACGAGGTTCGTGTGCGAGAAAGAGAGAAAGTCACGATGCCTGCGACTTTTGTGACGCGTTACATACGTTTTTCGTTCAGGGAAAAAGGATGTGTATCAGGAAGAAGATGATGGTTTAATAATAGGATGGATATGACGTTTCTTTATAGTAATAGATGTATCTTTTTCTCTGTGTTGGTTTATATAAGAGATAGTGAAGAGGGTGAAAAAGAAGTTTGGCGTTAGACAATGGATGGGTTGTGAAAATAACAGAGGCCAGGTGGATTATACCATTGTTCGAGATTTAAAATTTTTACATTTGTATAAATATTCTGAGACGCGGTATTCGTATATGAAAAAGAATGGAAAAAAAGAGAAAGAGAAAAACATAATTCGTTCGGTGTAAAAATTATTATGTTCTTTTGAACGATGTTTGAATTAAAATATAAAGCCGGAAATTTGAATTTTACTGTAGTGAGAGTCTGTTAAATTTCGGAATAAAATGTAAGCGGATGAAATGTTTCATTAGGCTTTTTGTTCACGGCTTTTTCCCTGTATCGATGAGAAAAATATAAAACTTTAGTTTGCGTTTTAAATATATACATATGCAAAAAAAAATTTTATTTCCAACGTACATTTTAAAATTTAGTCTTTAAATAATACTTGTACTTCCCCTAGCTTTAACAAAAAATCTATTACATATAATACATAAATCTATTATTCTCAAATATATAGCCAATTTTCAAAACTATAACAACCTACCAAAACCATCATACTACACTTTTCTCCCCCCTTATCACAACTGAACTACGAAACCCTCGACCAATCCCATCAACATCACCCCATACCCACATACACCCACACCAGTTCTCCTACTCTCTCATAAAACTTTTATCCTACAAAGCGCCTAGGGCTGCTCCGACATAATAAAATTTTTAGCGCGCGAAATCCGGATTGAATTTTCACAGAGCTAATCAGGTTCCACTGAGCTTTTACCGCGAATGCAGAGGAAAAAAAAATGCATACAGCGCGTCTTCGTCGCGTATAAGCGAGGGAGTTTGGTAGAACGTATACGCATACTTCCTCGCTTTTTATCGTCATGGGGGGAGAAAGAGAGAGAGAGCTTATTGTCAACGGTGCGGTGCGGAGGTAAAGGGGGATATGTGGAGCAGAAGGAGAGAGAGAGAGAGAGAGAGAGAGAGAGAGAAAGAGAGAGAAAGGAAAGGGAGAATAAGGCGCGGTATTAGGATTAAGGTAATTTTTTTTTTTCGTGTGCTAGTAGTGGTGGTTTGAAAAGATGGTTTAAAAGATGGCACGGGAACGTTGGATTGTAAAACGGGAGGATATATGATACGTGAATCGTCAACTTTGTGATGGTAGGCTACGGCAATGTGTTTTACTGCTGTAGTAGTAATTTAATTTTTTACTATGTCTTTGCGGAAGAACGAACATAATTATAGCTAAGCGCTTGTATGATGATTTTAAATAAATTTATTTACTATACCCATATAAAAATACTAATCAACTGATGTCGAACTGTTTATCAATTTTTAAATTAAAACACGTCCGACTATGATGATGTTGCTATTGTCGGCAACGAATACATACTAAAATAATAAATTATATAGAGGGTTTGAAATATAATCATAGTTATAAATAGTTTCAATTGCCATACACTACCTAACAAAGTTAGTTTATTTTCTGCCAGGGTTTGTGTAAAGTTATATGAGGAACAACATTATGAAAAAGAAGCTCGTTACCGTATGAGCTTTACCTATACTATAACTAAATCAAATACCATTTCATGAATAAACATTACACACACACACACACCTCTTTCTCAAAATCAAACAACCGCGCCCAATTAAATCGACATCCACATCCCTAAAACTATTACTCTTCCCTCGAAAAACCACCACCATTAAGAAAAAAACCCTTTTCCCAATCCCACTACACCACCTACACTAATCTCTCCCAAAAAAAAAACTCAAAGGACCTCGCATACACACGCGCACTCAGTATACATATTTACAAACAATCTCGGCGAAAATATTTTTCCAACCAACCTTATCTGCCTCTTTTTTTTTTCAATCTCCCATTCTCTACCTGCGCTTCACACACATATATATATATATATATATATACATATACATACACCCTTTTTTCCCTCTCTCACGCCTTTGTGTCCAGTCGACGCGCGAACGCAAGCTTCCGAGTTTACACCCCAGCGGCTCTGTACGCGCGCTTTGCTTATGCAAAAAGAGAGATAGAGAGGGACTCGCCAATAAAGTATACAGTATCTCTCTCGTGTCGTTGCTGCTTTTTTTTCGTCCCGCGTGCGCGCCTGTCTACCGATCTTCTTTTCTTCTTCTTCTTCTTCCTTATGGATCTTTTTACTTGCGCTTTGTATGTGTATAGTATAACGCGAGTGTAGAGGTTTTTTTTTTACGATGCCAGGCGTATTGTACACTATACTGTAGAGGGGCGAAGGGGAAGAGAGTGTGTTGTATAAGGTTACCGCCACCAAGTGTGTAAGGGGGATGAGGAGGTCGAAGGTGCTTGAGGGAATTTAGTAACGAGGCAAGTTTGTATTGATTGAGATGCGTTGTTTTGTAGATGATAAGTGAATAATTCACCCGGTTGTGGTGGTGAATGATGAAAGAGGGGGAGTATCGGGATAAAGGTAGAGGAATTTTAATATAGAGAGAATTTAATAAGGATTGAGGGGATCTGATTTTTTTTTTCTTTTTATCGATGTTGTTTTGATGTATAACTCGATGTATTTCTCAATTGAATTGATCAATTAAAGACGCGATTACAGTGTCACTGAGAATTTGTATTATTGTGTCTGGAGAATATTAAACATTTTTTTTCTAGAAGAATGATTATATTTTGAATGAAAAAAATTATTTTAATGATTGGTTTTTACAAAGTTGTATTTATTTACGATAATATTAATTATTTAATTTTTGTTCATATTTTATAATATTTTTAGAAACATGTATAAAATATTTATCTTGTGAGTATTTTAATTTGATGGATTAATTGTACTGGTTTCGCGTCAACTCATAATACCTGAATTAAAAATAACATTGGTGCATATTGAACCCCCACAGCAATTCAAAGAACCAAATTTAATACTGTTGTTATATTAATATGAATTCCACATAATTCATTAGTATTTCATAAATTTCAAGCTCTATTTTACACATGAGCCGACATCTTTATGAATAATTCATGGAACTTATTCGAAATTAATGCATTGTAAAATAAGATCACTTTCCTATTGTTTTCTGAGCTGATATATATTTCTGTAGATATTTTGTACATTGATATCCTGCTTTTATCCTACGTAGAAAAAGGGACATCAATATATATATATATTTACAAAAAGTAATCTATTTAATTTCATTTATTTAGATTAGAAAACGATACCACATTATGAAAATCTCAAGAAATTACTGAACTTTACAGTAAATTTAGAAAAGACATAATTAGTTTTTACATCTCTGATGCTAAAAAGTCTATATAATAAAGTCCTTCGAATTTTTACAAACTGTTCCTTTACGATTCACTTTCCTCCTACCTTAACTACCCCCAAACCACACAACCACCTTTTCCATCACCTTCCTAATCTTCAAAAACCCATCCCCTCCGCACCTCATCGATATGGCGTTTATGCATCGTTCGTGTTCCCTTATACCCGTCAATAATTCAACCTGGCCTTTCAGCCGGCTACGTCAATTATTAACACCAACGCGCGGCCGTGATTTTGTGCACACACACACATATGTCTAGGCCTTCGTATTTTTTTTTCCACGCACGCGCTCGGCTATTTTTGTGCGCTGGTAGAGTAAGTTTAGAGTTGGGAATAACAGGGATCTACTTTATCATGTGGCTGATATGTATGTATAGTTTTGGCTGGAGGTGAATGCACTGCGAGGTAAAAATATGAGGTGAGGTCGTGCGTTGTTTTTTTGGTGTGAGTAGGTGATGGGTAGCGTGAGGGTTAATTTTATGTGGTAAATATGTGTAGAGGAGAGAACGAGATTGATTTATTTTGGAAGTAGGAGTAAACTATAATTTTTATAGAGTTTTTTATTAGAGACAAATATCATATAATGAACGATTCGTGGTGTTATTTCGATTGAAAAGTATATTTGAAAAGTTATATGTACTAATTAAAAAGTTATTATTGAACGCCAGTCGATATAACTGGGTAATGAACAACCATAGAACTGTCCTTTTCTCGTGTTGAATTCAATATATTGCTTAATCCCGATATCCAGTGTATATATTCAAGACAGTTAAAAAAAAAAGTTTAAACAACATATACATATACCGATACGTACGGAAACTAATATTTCCTAAAACTTTTCCTATTTTACGATTAAACTGCGTATTAAACGCTTTCACCAGCATGAATAATTTACGTGAAAAATACTCGAACGCATAACATATATAACGACCGAACAACAATAACCCAAGCCTATTTCATTTCTATTAAAAACTTTTTTTATTATGACAACTTTATCGCTTGATTTGATTCTCTTACATATATATTAACATATACAGTCAAAATCATTATCACACAAATCCGCACACATACCTAAACACATATGCAATCGAACGCCATTAAAAATTTCGGCCACTTGGGCAGCCGGCGACGCCGAACTATATACCGCGTTATATGTATATTATTTACAACGCGCGCAACGTCGAAGACTGTGGCTGGCAAAATTCGTTCCCGTATAACAACTTAGAAACTCAATAGAAACCCGGGTGGCTCCGGTCAGTTGGCCAAAGGTAATGAAACAAACTTCCCTCTTCCTATATATAGATATATTCGTTCCGCCAAGAGTTTGGATGTATCATATTAACAGGATAAATCTGTACGCGTGATATGATAACCCCGCAGGTATATATATAGTCGTCACTCTCACTACACACCGTCGTACGGTAGATTTACCTCGATATACTGAATGGCGGTTGCAAAACTATTATAGGTATATATACATATATGCGAGAGATGAAGAAAGAGAGAGAGAGGGAGAATAATTCAACGACGCAAAGAACAAACAATTGGAAATCAGCGAGCGCAGCGTCTGCGCTGTACTCGACCTACATCCGTATATATATGTATATATACTCTTCCATGTCTCTCAAGAAGGCTACGCCTATATACACACGCAATAGAGCCGACAATTCAATCCACTTTTTGTTGCAACTAATTCCATAACGCTATATAGAATTATTATTTATATATAGGACGCAATTGTGCGTAATAAATATATACATATATACATACAGATTGGGCATTTACTAATATATATATATATACAATCATACTATTACCGCGAGAATTTCAGAGTACAGCGAAACGCTTCTACCGGTATATCTAAATAAAAATTATTCAATCGCGCATGTTATACCCCAACGTAACAATTCGCATATATTCAATCATCATCAACATGCTTACACCCGTGTATACCATAATATAATCAATTCCTCATCCCTGCTCGTTTCCCTTCCAATCCCTTAAAAAACAGAACAACGATGCACGCAGAGCGCTACAACGTAAATCAATTAACCCCGACATATACGCGGCTATATACACGCTTGCCATCGAAAATCATCTCCTATATATATACCTCGCATGCTTTCGCTCGTACGTGCATGCGTGCGTAGGTGCGTGCTTTAACATTATTAATTGCAGGTCTCTTTTGTCGACGTGTATAATCGAATGCAAATTCGGACGTTTAGCTACACCCCCTCCTCTCTCTACGCTTCACGCTCAGAAGAGCAAAAACGACCGCGCGTGCATCGTAAATTATGCATCGACCACGTATATACATATATATATATATATATATATATATGTATATATATGTACATGTATACGAAGAGGGGGAATCGATAATCGGGTTGACTATACGCACTGTAAATAAAAACATCGCGCGCGAATGCCGGTGGCCTTGGACGCCAGAGTATAAGCGCACCGACAGCAGCCCACGGTTTAAACAAATTCAGAAAAGTCACTATCGCCGGTAATAGTAGCAGCAGTAGCAGCAGCCGTTCCTATATATACTCTATACCTCTTGTATGCTTGATGATTGAAGGGTAGTAATATGATGAGAAAATCTTTATAGTTTGGAATCTCGTATATATACCTCGGTAAATCAGCGATAAGCGTAAGAGCGAAATTCATGCGTATAATCGCACGCGGCAACCCTCCTACTACTCGCATGCGCCCCGTCGTATGTGTATATGTATATATACATGTGGAACTGGCGACACTTTCCAGGACTCTCAGCATAGTTAGTGTGCATGCACATATAGATATAGATATATATACAGATACGATTTGCACGGGGAGATAGATCCTGCTGAAAAGAACGAGCGCGTGTATCATCTCATATCACGTAAGTTTTCATTGTCTCTTCGCGTGTTGTCCTCGTTAACTTATGCGCTTACGCACACACACACAGACATAGTTTTTAGTTATTTAAGAGAGATGGAGTTTACAGCTGTTGAATAGCCCAAGCTCGGCGGCTCTCTGCAATTTACGGCTATACTCCGTAACTCTCGGTTCCCCTTATCGTTCCGACATTGTACACCCATCTCTCTCTCTCTCTCTCTCTCTCTCTCTCTCTTAATTGCTAACCTACGCAAAACTCTCTCTCGTTCCATAGCGTATACGTACTATATAGTACAACCTCCCGGTAAACAAAAGCTAAAATCCTTATAATATATTATATAGGTACACATATACATCATATATCACAAACTTACGATTCCTATCCTGGAGGTCGTCGACGACTGTACGATTCCAGCTGCCGCTCCTCTGCTCACTACATATACTCTCGTCCTCAACAGCAACCACCACCATCATCATCATCATCATTTTCTTCGTCGTCCTTGTCCTCATCATCCTCAACGTCTTCTTCCCCGGCTACCACCACATATATACACACCACCTATACACGTATGTATATATATATACACTTATAGACACACAGAGAGACACTGGTTAGACCACCGTTGACGTATGTATATATATACTACTACTACTACTACTACTACACGCGCATATCACTTAGAAAGAGGGTGAGCGAGTAAGAGAACTACGCACAGCTGTGCATGGCGCGGGGTGGTGGTGGTAGTGGTGGTGGTGACGCGCGCGCGCGCGCGTGTTGTATTCGGCAACACCCCACGGGCGTCCCGCTGGCCTCGTAACCTCCTGTGCAGCTCGCAACTCTCTCTCTCTCTCTCACTCTCACCCCCTCGTACCACCCCCTTCTCGCACTACACACCTATACCCACACCGTTTTCTTACGCCTTCTTCTTATTCGCTTGTACGTGCGTGCGTACGTATATGTATATCTACATACCCGGCCTCTCTTTCTACCTATATACTCTGTCTCCTCTCTCTCTCTCTCTCACGCACACGCCCTGTCCAAACTTGTTTCTTCCTTTCTTCCTTGAAATATAACACTGATGTGTATAATATAATATCCTTTAGTACGCACGACACTGCTACTTGTACAACGCGCACTGTACTCTCTATCCTCACGCGTATATGTCTGTGCTATCTATATATATATATAGATGACGAAGATGAAGAGATACAGCAGCACAGGCAGTACGTCGGTGTCGTCGCGCGTACGCCCGCGCGCGCACTACTGTGTGCTGTGCAGCAGCAGCAGCAGCAGCAGCGCACGCTCGATCGACACACGCGGAGAGCGCGCGCGCGCGCCCGACTCTCGCCGGGATACACTTCGTGAGAGAGGTGAGCGCATGCGCGAATGAGAAGTGTGAGAGAGAGAGAGAGAGAGAGAGTGAGTGAAGAGACAGGGAGGGTACGGGTATGTGTGTGTATATGTATGTATATATAGAGAAAACGATGTGATGCCCCGCCACCACGCCCACTATAACTATATAGCGTGTGAGAGGGATGAGGACGAGAGGGAGGAAGAGAGAGAGAGAGAGGAAAGGATGTATGGGGTTGCGCTTTTTTCGGGGGATGGGTGAAGATGAGGAAATGTTCGGGTGTGGGTGGTAGAGTTGGTGTTTTGGGTATATATACGCATGGAGTATGAACACATTGTAAGTGTAACTTTTTACTTCGACTTATTGGGGATGATTTTAGAGTACCAGAGTCAAATAAATTGGTCTAGGACTCGATAATTTATTTGACTCTGGTACTCTAAAATGGAAAATTAAAATGGGACTTTTTTGAGTTGTACTAGTCTACGTAGGAACCGACGATATATTTTTGTATTTTAATAAAGATTGTTAATCCATTGTATACGAATGATTTTATGAGCGAATCGATATAAGATGTATCTAGAATTATTTAAATAATGCATGCGAACATAGTTAACTTCAGAAATATTACATGACCTCTGCGTATAATAAAAGTATAAACTTAAAATGATAAGGCAAATACCGATACAATGCGGAGAATACAGAAGTAGATAAAGGGCGAGTCTAGTCAGACGTACAATTCGATTCTTTTAAAACTTGCAGGTTTAACAAGAAGGATCAATTTATCAAATTGAAAACTAATACTGAAATTGATGGTACGAATAACTTTCGAATTTTAAATTACAAGAATCAATTACCATTACAAAATGAGAATCGTTCGTTCATATTTACTTTGTCCCTATTGAACTAATCATCTTAACATTCATTAAGCTCGTCATCAAATATCGTCGCTCGTATAATGCTTTTCGGTATTACCACGCCTTACGTTGTTTATTTGAAGACTCGTAACCCATACTCGGATATAGTATCAATAAACCATGAACTAAAGTACTGAACAAATTAGCTTATTTCGAAACAGGGTCAATTTCCATTCGAAAGGAAAACAAGCAAATCCATTAATCAATAGGGAATACATGACGTATACCATCCAAGCCTCATCGTTCTAATGAACCATGCATGATTATCTTTTTTCCATTTCTATTAATATATATATTATGCTTACGGTATAATAACCATATTGTTATAATCAACAAAATCGAGAGCAGCCCATTTGAATAAATAATAAAGATCCGAGAAAACACAAAATTCAGAATTAAAATTATTCTCCTACATATATAATCAGCTAATAATGCAAGAGGAACCGGTAAAACCCAACAATGTGGAACACGAATATCGCTCTCACCGATAATAAAGACACGCATCAACATAATTAATTATTTCGTCATATGCGCCACACCCGTAACGTAAATTTATATACGCTAGTCTATACGCTAGCCCAATCGAGCTCTAATTAACAGGGAAACCCCATCTATACTCTGCGAAAAAAAAACCAAAGCACTATAGAGAGCAAATCATATTCTCCAACCCCACGTTAATATTAATATATACACTGTAATCGAAGCACTTTGCAAGACCAAATACACGGAGAACGCGAGCTTACGACTTTATATATCGATATGTACACGTGTATATAATATACCTATATGTATACGCATATAACGCGATAGTAGATACGAAGTTTGCAAATCGCGTCGATTCGCGCGAATCGTTTGCACCTCAAATATGCAGTCGAGCAACCCGGAACTCGTGCGATAACTCGGAACTTTTACAAACTCGTATAAATCACAAGCAGCGGGCCGCATACTCCGGAACAAAGCAGGGTGTATATATCTGCCAGTGTTTATTTTATTTTCGCGTTTCATTCATAAAAGCGGAATGGAAGAGAGAGAGAGAGAGAGAGAGAGAGAGAGAGCGAGAAAGAGTAATGTGTTGTTTGGGGAAAAAAGTGGTTCGACTAGTGTAAACGCGACGATCGTGAATTAATAGAGAGACACGGTTAGTTGATATAGGAGTGATCGATTTGGCTGTCGTATATATAATACTTTTTATTGTGCTTGTGGATGATTTTTGGATTATTCGGATGATTTAGTTTAAAATAATTATGGTATATTTTGTTAATAAAGGTTGGAAACTGCAGATGATAAAATTTAAAATACCATTTATTTGAATATTCTTATAGTTATACTATACCTATACAAGGTTTAATCAAACTTTCAAATTACGCAGTAGGAAGTATAAATCAGATAAAATACGGTACTTAATGTATTTACCAAGAACAAACATAAAAATTCCGTTGAGAAAATGAATATTTCGCATTAAAAAATCACCCTTCATGCGTTTATTACATTTTATTTGCAATCCACAGCTACTTTAACATTCTTCCAAAGAATCCAACCATTTTTTACACGTATCATCAGACATCTCGTTCCCCAAAGACGACAACACTCCCGAAAAAACCTTCTTTTCAACAGCTTCTCCAGCCAACAATCTCTTTCCCCACTCTCTCTCTCTTTCTATCTCTTGCTCGAAAAACTCTAAAACCCTTCGCGCGCAACAGCGATCCTACAAAAACCCAACGATTCGCTCGTTCGCCAGTGTGCGGCGTACAACTCGACGACACGACATTTCAAGACGACGTGCTATAAAATTCATCGTTGGCGATTCGTCTTCGACTTTTTTTTCTCTCTTCCTTCCCCTCGCAAAATTCGCCTTTCATTCTTTCATTCGCAATTTCGCCCGCGGCTATTGTCTCACCCTTGAATTTCGCGCTTATACTACTGGCGGAGCAAACGCGGAGCTCGCGCTACGTGAATTTTTCAACTGCGCAGACTGCGAGAATAGTCTTTGTTTTCGCACCGTCAGTGTGTGTATGTGTGTGTATGTGTGTGTGAATGTGTATTTGGTTAGTGTATGAGGAAGAATGGAAGGGAATGGAAAGTTTTAGTGGTGACGGGGGTGAGATGATATTTGAAAGTGGGTGGGGTTGGGTTAGATTTTTTGGAGTGAAGTATTTTTGACGTTTTCAAGTGACGATAGTTTTGGTATTTGACTTTATATTGATAATTGAAAAAAATATTACTTTTTGGAAAATAGTTTCATGCGTTATATGATGATTTACAAAAATGTCTTTGCACGTTTTATCCTTGTGTAATTTCACGTTACATATTGTATAATTTTTTCAGAATATTTCAACAAAAATATATATTTTTAACTGTATACAACAAGCAAATATTTTACGGATTAACGATACTGAGAACAAAAAATATTATTCAAAATCCGCTAAATGTATAACAAAAATTTACATGACAATATTCTCTTTTATATATTGCAAATAGCAACAATAACATTTGAATTTATCGAAACCTTTAAATCTGAAAAGGTTACCCTTACAAAACGTTCTCTTTGAGAAAGTAAAATTTATCAAGTATAACTATAAGAAAGTACAGTTATAAATATCCTGTTATACTACAGTTATTAATAACGTATACAAGCTTTTAACTTGAAATCACCAAAAGAAACCAAGTGAAAATCCCAACTCCAACAACAACATTCCCAAAAGACAACACCCATTACTTTCATCCCCAGTCGCTCGAGCACAAAGAAGCCTCGAAAATAAAATCGGCGCATCATCCGTTTACGGGACAAAATAAACTCTTTACTCTCTCTCTATTTCTCGAGTGCATCACACACAATCCCGTGTATATGTGTATATATAAATCTGCAAAAACTACCGCTACGGATTCCACATACACATATATATATATATACACGCGGAATTGCACTCGACTCGAGAGTTCTTCCGAGAGACGGAAAAACAGTATCTCCGTGAAAAAACTTTTCATATAGAATTTCATGTACACGCGGAGAGAGAAAAAGAGAGAGAGAGAGAGAGAGAGAGAGAGCGAGAGAGCAAAGGAAAATTCTTATTGGGCGACTTTGATGTGCGACTACGTCTCTCTCTCTCGCTCCTTCTCGGAGAGTTTTTAATTCGTTTACGAGGTCGCATCGTCTCGGAAGGAAAATCAATCGGGCAATTCGATACTGACTAGGAGACGGTCAGACCTCCGGATCACGGATTCGGCTAAAACTTTAGGAGATATGAAAAAAGTTGCATTATTAGACCCTAACGCTTAAAAAAATTGAAGCTATGGACATTTTTAGCTTTATTTTGGAAAAAGTATTCAGAAAAGCCTCTTCATAGTAAATAGTAACCATTTAGATTCGAAAAATGTTAGATATCATTTAAAACATAGAAAATGAAACTAGAAAAAATGAGCTTTCATTCACTTTTTCAAGAATTAAAAAATGTTGATTCCTTACAAGTTATAGAAGTTTAAAATTGAGCATCGAAAATGCACTAAAATGTACAATCAATTTAACAATCAATTTTAAGAGATTAAACAGTGCTAAAAATGTCCATAGCTTGAATTTTTTTGAGGATCTAATAATGTAGCTTTCTTCATATTTCTAGATCCAAAAACTTATTCCAAAATTTCAGCCAATTCCGTAATCCAGAGGTCTAACCGTCCCCTATTGAGTACAGTACACTTACGCCAATAGTAGTATAGCTATAGTTGCGCCGTGAGTTTAGGGAATTTTTACAAGCGCTCGCGAGGAGCAGTAGAAATCGATGTGCGGCATAGTTACAACGTTACAAAATAGAAGCACGAAAATGAGTATACCTATATACGCGAACTCTGTACTTCTCTATATATATATACAAATGTGTAGTGCACTTGATTACATATTTATAGCGAACGAAAGATTCTCTCCGCTCGTTTTAGACGTGACTCTTCGGATTCTCTCCAGGTACATATCTCTCTCTCCATATATTTTTCGTAGTAAAAATAGAGGAAGCAGCAACACTCGTGCAGCTTTTTTTTTCTTCAACGAATGATCACTCGAGTTTTAATTACTTTTGCTTTGAAAAATATTAAAAAGTCGTACGGAACCTCTGGTATATATATATAAATAACAAACTGTTACTGTAAATCTTTCATTCAGCTCGCTGTAATTAGATATTACTTATACTTTTCCGGCGAAAATACTGCTAATCCTACTTTCAAAGTGGAATCGTTATACAGGGCAAAAGTCCAAACTTAATTATAGGCGGTCGACGCTCGCGCGCGTCTCAATAGTCTTATCGATGTCGCTTTATAACGCCGCGCGACTGTAGGTATATATATATATATATATATATATATACACACACACACACAAAACACACAATGGAAAAGTTTTTATCGTCTTCCGGGTCGTTTGAATATCGAATACTGCATTTTATGTACACTGCAAAAAAAAATTGAATCCAAGAGAAATTGATTTATTGGGTAATCGATGAGTCGTAAATACGTAACAAGCTTTTACCAATTACTTTTGTTCCTTTATACTATCAGTATAATAAGAGAATATTATTCAGCACATCATAAATTCGTCAATTTACGATCAAAACATTTTCATTCACGTTGCTGTTAGAAACTCGTAAGAAAAACGTATATATAGGAGTATACCCGGATGACCTCACCAAGTTCACGCACCGCAGCTGCGAAAAAGACGAACGCGAGACACGCGAGATCTTCTCGCGCAGACGAGTCATTCTCTCTTCTTGTAGCACGCGAAAGGTCAACGACGTGCCTGAAGCCACGTAATTTTTTTTTTGACCACAGATATCTTACGTTGCGACTTTCTTTTTTTAATAGCGATGGAAAGAATATTAATCAGAGGGATTGGTTTTTTTTTTGCTATTCCTAAAATACGTAAACTGATATTGATATCTAAAATTAAATTATTATGGTTTTTATAGAAAATGCAGTGATTATACCTTGATGTACAGGATAGAAATTTTTTGCTATTGAAGCCACGAGTTATTTTGTATATACGGTTAGTCAATGAAAATAGATCAAGGAAAATTGAAAGAAATTCATCCTTTGAGTGAGATAAAAAAAATTAATGAAACTGTAGCGTTACCGAAGCTGATGTCTTTATGAAATATCGTTTAAATTAGACTCGTTTAAATAAGAAACTTTCAAGAAGTCGAGTTGGCAAAAGAGTTGTAAAAATGTATGTATAAAAAGTGATTTTAATCAGTCAAGAGATATTCGACTTCCTATAAATGCAAGTATCCCTGTTGAAAATATCCAGGCGGATTTCCATGTGGATTATCCACGTGGATTTCCACGCGGATTTCAAGTGGATTCCACGTGGATTCAAATGGAAATCTGGGTGGATCATTCCCGTGGATATCCAAGTAGAAAATCCATGTGGATCGTCAACGTAGATATCCAAGTGAGAAATCTATGTGCATTATCCACGTGGATATCCAAGTGAAAAATCCCTTACAAAAAAACTGCAATTTAAACTACTGCCAAAACTATTGGCTGAACTTCTGTTGAACCACTTGTCATCAGTAGCATTTTCGGATACCATTTATGGTTTATTAGGTAACTATAGTATGACTACTTGTTATTTTTACCGATTTTTC
>JAYJLV010033739.1:0-27314 GCA_036873485.1 Torymus texanus | reverse complement strand
TTGGCCCTATTTCTAACTGAAAATCCTCCTGCGACAGGCAGATTCTCGTCGCTACAGGAAGATCGTTTTCTGAGTGTTCATTGTATAATAAAATCGTTAGTTTCTGATTTGAAGGTAACTTGCGTGGATAAAGTGTTGGACAAATCAAGTTATTTTTCTATTAAAATTTTTCTTGTACTAATTGAAGAATATGCAGACAGTAAAACTTTTATGAAAATCAAAGTTAAATCTAACCAATGGTGCTGATCTCCTTAATGGCCAAGTCAAAAGGTTATATATATATATATATATACACGCACTCTCACGATCACCCGTATCGATGCAGCCCTTAACCGAGTTAGGTAATAGCACCGCATGAATAACGACATCGAGTCCCCATCAGCCTCTCGATTCCCCTATACCAACCTATAAAAAAAAGCTCATCATACCTTATTACAAATTGCATTAACATCGATGCTCTCTCTCACTGCAACCGCGGCGCGGGAACTTCACCGCGGACCCTCAACCTCATTTCCCGTACATATGCGTCGGCGGCACGTACAATCGAAGAAAAGGTCCGCGATCACGCTGAATAATAACCATGATGATTCACAATCAATTTGTCGTTCGCATAAGTGAGGGAGCGAAGCTATACGCGTAATTTCGAAGTAATGGTATATAGCCAGAGCTCCCTCCTCTGTGACTTTGCTTGTTTTGTGATCATTAGCGCACGCGCACAGGGGTATAATTCGAATAATACAGTGTACAATCAATTTGTATTTATGGTTCTATTCGCACGCGGCGTTTTTGCCTGGCACAGTAGCATCGACATTTCAGTTCAATGTGTAGCTACATGCGTCGGTTCCGTTACTGCGCAGTATAGGCTGTGATGCATCGGCGGAATTATAATTGATGACGTTTACATGGCGTTTTGGGTTATCGCGTGGCAGAGTGTCGTTAATATTGTAGGTTTTAGATCAGTTTATTGATTGTGTATTTTTCGATGAATAATAAGTGTATAGAATGAGAGTAATAATGTTGAATTATCTTGGTTAATATTGAGTTTACCTCGATAACCTGCGATAATAACAAAATTAAAGAAATCTTCGTCCGTATCTTTTTTCGGACTCACATAGCTCGGAATCAATGGACCATGCCAGCGGTCTTTGTAGATAAATTCTCGAACGAATCGGCAACGTCTTCGGATCCTGGTTTACGCTCTCCAGCGATTAGATTAGATAGACCTGCCGCAGGATGGGAGAGGGGAGGAGGAGGAGGAGAGCGAAAAAGCTACTTCGCGGATAGTATCCGCACGGGCGCATTGTACCTACACGTGAAATCACTTTGGCCCATCCATTACAATAACACGAGAAAGGATTTAGATAAATTCTGAGTTTCATTTTATTCTACGGCTGTTTTTACCGTGGTAATTGATAACAATTACAGAGTGCCAGGGTAGATTAGAGACTGATAATCGGAGGGATTAACAAGAGTGCGGAGAGATAGAAGGTTATTCAAATTCGAAGTCAATATGCTAGTGAGTTTGTGTTAACTTGGATACTAGAAAAAGTGGTGATTAATATTTTGAGGTGTATTTTTTTATTTTATTAAAAAGAAATCTATTATTGTGTTAAAAAAATGAATATTAATTTGAAACTTTTTATTTAATTGCAATCCTCAAAGAGGAAGCTTGCAATGGTGAAAAGATTTATTGAAACAAAATATGTTTAAAAATATTGTTTAAGACTTTTGGTACTAAAATTTTTTGTTCTTGAGCAAACAAATTTTCGTGTCTGTATACATGTATGTACATGTGTGTGTGTGTGTATCTGTATGTGCATGTGTACCGGCTATAACTTTTGAACTAATCGACCGATTTTCATGATACAAAGCTTATTCTCTTCGTTTTGAAGAAGAATAGAGATGCCACAACTTATTTTTTCAATTTGTCATTTTTCGTTAAAACATTTTTAACTTATCGACTTGAAATTTTTACCATTTATTACATTTGGTGAGGCCAATATTGGATTCAATTTTCAAGTGATTATCTTCATTTGTTTCCGAGAAAAAAATAATTAAGTGCATTTTCTTTCCCAGACGATAAGAAGAGTAAATGTCAGCCAATCGTCTTGAAATTTGGCACAGAGATAGCTTTTTTATATCTTCGAACCGAGTTCGTTGCCCAAAAAATCCACCCATTACGACCAAAGATATTTGAGATTAAAAAAAAAATATTTTAGAATACCGATTTCTCAGAGAGTATTTAATCTATCGACTTGAAATTTGACTACTTATTACACTTGGCGGGAGCAATATTGGAGTATAATTTCAAATGATTATCTTCATTTTTTTCCGATAAAAAAATATTTTGCTCGGATAAACGCATCAACCCGTTATAAGTATAATATTTATAAGTACAGTATAAAAATATACGATAACAACTATTAATAATGAATATGTGATGTTCTTGCAAACATCGCAATTGTTAATAGAACATATTCTTTTAATCTTTTGTTTTCTCTTTAAACTTACCTTTTAAATAAGCACTATATACAAATAAAAAATTTTTTTTCAATTACTTGAAATATATACAAAAGTTCTTTCCAAGCAAATGTAGAAGACATAAAATTATGAATTTATGTAACACCCAAAACATTATTTAAAAAAATATATTTAAAAGAATCTAGGATTACTCTAAATTAAACACAAGAAAGTAATGAGATCAAAACTTCATACGAGAGTATAGAATAAGGCAAGTTTTTGGTTTTTATTATACTGAAAAATAATAATTATGAACTTTTCAAAACTTATACATCAAATAAACACAGGTAAGTATAGATAGTATATTACCCAACAAGGGAGGTAAAGAGTTGGCCAGTCCAGAGCACGTGTAAATTGCCACCCGAGTCGAAGGCGAGTGTGGCAAACATGTGCTCTGGGGTGGACCTCTTTATCCCCATGTTGCGTATACTATTTTTCACCATACCTGGGCCGAAAATACCACATTCGCATTTCGGAGCCGGGAGCGAAAGTGGGACTTTCGGCCAGGGTATGGTGAAAAATCAATTTATTTTCTTGGAAATAAATAAAGATAATCTATTGGAGTTTCAGTACAATATTGTCTTAAATAAGTGAAATAAGTGATACAACTTGCAAATTGATTAATCAAACCTTCTCTGAGAAATCGCTATTCGAAAATATTTTAAAAAAAATTTTAACTTCAAACAGATTAGTTCGTAAAAGTCAAATATTTTTAAGAAAAGAAATAGGTAAGAAGATATAAAAAAAGATATATCTATGCTAAAATTTAAAAAGATTCGTTGATTTTTATTAATTTTTTTTTTAAATCGTAATTTTTTGAGTTAGAAAAATTTAAGGTATCAATAAATAATGTTTGAGGAAGCTAAGTGCCAATGAATTGGCAGCGGTTTCTTTAAATCAATACATAATTGAGTATTATAAAAAATATTTAATTTTTATAGTTTACCATGAAGGACTTCTAACGGTAAGTTTGTCTAATGTATATATAATATAAAAATTATTCAAAAATATAATTTTACATCAAAGTGTTGTAGATTGTAAAATAAAATAATAACTTAAGACACCGAGTGTAAGAAATATAAATGCAAATTTCTTCGAGAAAAACTTTATCTAACGAATAACCTACGGCATACTTTGATATTATATTCCCTAACTACTCAAACCCTAGCAGCGAAAAAACACCTATTCAAGCATCACACCGAATAACCCCTATACAGTACCACACACGATATCCCCGTGCAACACCAGAAGCCAACCGTTGCGAGCCCATTAACGCCGGCGGCTCCATCATCGCCGTAAACCGACTCTCCCCCATATAACCCACTATATACACACACATATACTGCACCATCATATCTATATATATACACGACATACCCACCCATCCGCGTTCGGAAAGCGGAATCTGCGGCATCCGCGCTGTCTCTCTCTCTCTCTCTCTCTCTCTCTCTCTCTCTCTCTCTCTCTCTCTTCTGCGCGGGTAATAAAATAGATAGGATCTCGAGCACGCGCGCGTGGCTGTATCATTGTTCGGTGCAGAGCTATACGGGTGAGTATGGAGTGCAGCGCGTCTTCGTATATATATGTGTGTGCATGGAGTGCGGTGTAGGCGAGCCGCACGCTGTGAGAGGTGTACTCTCTGTGCTGTGCATTTGGATGGAATTTCGGGATGGTGGCGTATGGAATGCTGGGTAGGTGGAGTGGAGTGTTACTTTTTTCGTGAAGATGGAATGGATTATTAATAGAATTTGTGGGATAGTGGTGAAGCAGGAGAGTATATTTGGTGGCTATTATAGAGTGAGGATGGAAGGAGTGGTATAATGTGGTTTTATAGAAGATATTGTAATCTACAGTTTGGTGAATTTGTTGGCAGAAATGTAGGTATAGATTGAAGATGGTAATTTAAAGTACATGAAATGACTTCTTAATTGCTTAATAAATGTCATATATGCTGTCCGCAGATTTTATTCATTTTCTTATGTAAATAACGAAGATACCAACTTGACCGACGTCTAATTTTCATTCGTTAGATACACCTCTCCTCGCACATTACCGTGATTTACTTCACGAACATATATTTCCCATATGTTTAATAAACATGTCTTAATTTACACTGCTCACGAAGTTCGCATTGAAAACCTAAACGAATTATCTTATATACCAAATCTCATTATACTGCATACATTACTCGCCATATCATTATTACGCATTATTACAAACGGCTCATAATTCCCCCGTTTAATAAATCACAATCTCTATATTTCTCACGCATAAACGTGTACTCCCCCATCGTGAGTATATAACCCCATGTATACAGCACCCTTGCAACGAACTACAATACACACACACGTACGCCGCGCAGCAACACCTCAACGTCTTAATTACTCGACTCGGCCGTTCATTATATATACCAAAGCAAAACACAAGGCGTCATTTGAAAAATTCTCTTCTATCCCAACGGAAAGGAAACTAGTTGAGTGTGTGTATATAGAGGTCTAAGTGCACATTGCACGGTTTATGAAGCCGTACGAAGCGAGCGCCGCGGGGGTCCCGTAGCGGGCGTGTTGCCGCCTGCCAGCATAAATTACGCGCGATTTTGCAAAAGCAAAGGCGCCGCTAACGCTAGTAGAAAGAGAAACAGAGACGAGCCGTCGACAGCTGACTGCTCGAGCGTCCATATATATACTGGTATATACGTAGTGTCGAGGTTAAATTATAGACGCGTTGAGTATTTTTGTATATATACATATACGGTTTGAGAGGATAGGTGTAGTGTGTATGGTTATAGGAGTGGGAAGGTGTATTTGTTTTCGAGGTGTAAGTGAAAAATTTCGAGCGGTTATAATTTTACGCGAGTGTGGGAAATATGCTGAATATCTGTAGTTTCTTTCGTGTATCCTTCGTAAAGTGTTATTTCCAACTTTCCATAATTTATATAATTTTCGATTATTGTGTTCGCAGAGTTTACTGTGATTCTTGAAAAAATGCAAAGGCATGTGAATTTCGCATAACAATTTTTGAAAAACAAAAACGATTTCAAATGCATTTAAATAATCTTAAAATTATTAAATAAACTAAAAACCAATCAACATTCAATTTATTCTTATTCATATATTATATATTCGACGTTTACATTCAATAAAACCGTCAAAAACTCCTTTACATATATATGACTCCGACTAATCCCGATGAAAGTCTTATCACAGCCAACCAATCTCCATCACAAGCTAGCGCACCTAAAATTCTTTAAAATCCCGTTGCGAATATCGCGCCCTTCACTCGTTCAGCGATCCACTCCCAACGGATCGCGCTTCTCGCTCAATTCTCGGCACCTGCAGCGCACAAACAACAACCCGCGATCAATTAAGCCACTCGGTTGGTATCAATCACAGAAATTGCCATTGTCTCTCGTGGTGAGCGCGTGACCAGCGAATAAAGACGTCGCGGGATCCGAGACGTGGATTTATCACAGCGGCGCTTTTGCAATTAGTTGCGAAAAGAAACCGCTGGATTTTCGCAAAACTCGCGTTGTATATTTTAATAACCCGGCGTTCTTATAATTTCCAGCCATAAATATCGACGCAGGATTGATTTTTTCGGGGCCCTGAGAGAGCAGCAGAGAGTCAATTTCCGATAATTGATTTTTCTGCGCACGCGCGCGCCTCTGCTCGCTTCGGAATAATTGCTCCCGGGTTGAACGCTGCAGCAAATTTTGCTGGAGATTAATAAGTTTCGAGGTGAAAATAATAATTAAGCTTGGGCTTCGATCGTATCGTGGGCTGCTGTGTCGTCGCGCGTATTTTGGGTGTGCGTGTTCTTGTGGATATATATCGACTCACCCAAGTTTTCGACGAGCGACTGGTAGTTTAAGCATATGCTTACCTGAAACAGACAGACACGATATTCATAAATTATGATGTTTGAACAGCATTAAATTATCGATTTAATGTATACCTTATCGGGCTTTGAAATATGCTTTCCGTAAAAAAATAATTCTACAATAAATTTCCAACTTTTTAATTTTATCGAAAAACTAAAAAAGTTCACGAAAACATTATCATAATCATATATCAAAACTTATATCATCACCTCGCAACCACTGCGACTATATTATCTACTCCTTAAAAATAATTTATCGTTTCTTATTCGCGCACCATCCCATAAACAACCACAACACAATATTCCTTGGCTTCATAAATATTTTATATACTTTCGTTCACCTCAACCCCATGACGTCACGTCCGATTTTTTCCATTCCCAGTAACTGCAACCCAAGTCGATCTCTCCGCGTCGGGCATCGAAATCCTTTAGCCCACGTGCGCTCAAGTCACGTACCACGGCTTCTCTCTCTCTCTCTCTCTCTCTCTCTTGAAGATTCGAGCGCGTATATGTATAACTTTTTGTCGAACGTGTACGTGATGAGAGCGGTAAGAACGACCGTACACACGTAAACGAATTGGCGACAAATTGGTTGGCTAACAGTACTTAATCAGCGAATAATAAAAAGTCACGCGGGTGTGTGTAGTGAAGTGCGAGGAGGAACGTGTGTATACGCTGCTGTTTTGCGGGTGAAAAATTTGGTGGGATGCGCAGAGACATCGATGATGGAGTGGAATGTCCGCCGGTCGATGTACGTTTACGGGGTTCGAATGTTTTGCAAGAACGTTTGAAATAACTTCATGCAGCGTTATTATATTGGTTTCGAAGGAGATTTTTTTCTGATTATGGGGGAGGGGAAGAAATTTCTTTACTTTTTGAAGGGTCATTTGTCTTGATACCATTTTATTAGAAGCTAATTTTTACTATTCCATAAAACTTACGATATGCATACGCCAAATATATAGTTTTATAAAGTATTTTTAAGATATTTATAATTTTCAAGGAAATAATTACAAACATCTAAACATTTTGGTTTAATAACTTTTCCAGTATCACTAAAACCAGATAAATTAAAACCCGATAAAAGTTTTTGAACATTCATGTCCAAAAACCACGCGACACAGCATGATCAACCTGCGCGAGTCGACAACGCGCGTATCATCAGCGTCACCTGAATCCCCGTCATCTGCCGTCGCTACCCGACCGACCATGAAACCTCCGACGATGTTCATCGGCTCTCTTTCTCTCTTACTCTCCTCGCCGCTTACTCGCTACTCGCTCTTGCATGTTAACAAGATAATTTCAATAAAGCAGTAAGTCAAGCGCCTCTTCTTCTCCTCCCTTTAGCCTTGCACACATACACGATGCGCGCATGGCACGTGGAATCGACTCGATGATAATCGGGGGCGACATCGGCGCTCCTCCTCGTTAGCGGCGCCGCGTGACCAACGAGGTGTTTCCTCTTCCTTCTCTGCTCTCCTGCGCATGCGCGCGCGCGTGCGATAGCCAATCTCCTTGTTCGGCCGCTTGTTTTCCGCCGATTGCATCGCTATGTAAATTTATTGTTCCGACGTGCGAGCACGACTCCCCTTTCGCGGCTCTGTGTGTATATAGTATATAGTAGTAGTATGCAGTCAAAAGGGGGGATAAGGGGGAGAAGATCAGCTGTGCGTCGTCGCGTCGTCGTGTGTTTTCACGCGCGGCTGCGCGCGAGCTTGCGCGGTTCGCGCATGGGAGTATCGGTTGTTAGAGAGTGCGGGGATATGTGGTTTTTGTGGTTTTGGAATGCCGTTTTTGCGTGCCTGTACGCGGTGACGAGAGAGTTCGCAGGTGGATTAGGTAATGGTGCGAGTAAGATTCGTGAGCGAGGTTGTATAGAGTGTAATATGTGTTTTGGAGAATGTTTATGCAAAGTTGGCGACATAACGGCTGGTTGAGAGTATAGAGTTTATATATTTAAGTTACAAAATACAACTAACGATCTAGTGTTTCAAAAAGCCTGACGGATAATATGTCGATTATTATAATAAAATTTAAAAAACCTTTTTGAAATAAGAATGCATATAAAGGGAGGAATAACGACAAGTTTATATATAATAATATTATAATACAAAAAGACAGGTACTGTTTTTGTGCTGCTTTATTTAGTATTCTGCAAAATAGGATAGCACTAATTATTTTCCCCTAAAATTATATGAACAAACATATTTTATCGATCCGATTGAGACATTATGCTTAAACTTATTTATCCACGCATTAAAATATAGTCTCCATCGCAGCGCATGAAAACAAAATCCCACGCACGCGCAATTTACCCTGCGAGCATTCCTCCGTATCGTCTTACATACTTCACATTTCGCTCGAGAGATTCTGCGGCTTAAATCATCGCTTCAGCGCAATCCCAAATACTTCCTTGTCGTCGTCGTCGTTCACCTCCATTATACGTGGATTTACACATAAATTACACTCAGGCGTGTAAATTAATTTTTTATATAGTGCGGGAGCTCGGTTTTTAAACTCCATTAGGAAGTATAACCTTGTGCGGTTGTAGTCACGTGCGAGATTGAAATAAACGCGCCAAAATCATGCGGCACCAGCGAGAGGCGTACGGACCATAAGTCAGGTGGCGAGTGCACTGCAGTTAGGCGCGTACGTGGGTGAGGGTTGCAGATGCTGCGCGTTGCAATTTTTCGTGGGGGCCCCGTATAGTAGACAGATGGTTTCGGTTATCAAAAACGTGCTGCAGATGAACGTGAAAGGTGAACGAGACTTGGCTTACAGAAAGTCGTGGGATTATTTATACGGAAGTAGTTTTTAAATGTTGTTGCGATAAAAATATAGGTGTAAATTTTAGAAAAATTTTCTGATCCCCTGTTAAAATTTAATTTTTGTTATTTAATAATATTCTATCAATTTAAATATTAAAAATTAATGAAAAATTAGTAATCCCACATAACGTTTAAACAAGATCGAAAAAATTAAATAAAACTTGTCAATTCCATACAATATCAATTGATAAATATAGTTTGTCGTTTCCGTAAAAAACTAACCAATCCGAAGAATAAAATTCCATGCCCTTTAGAAGCCGTTAAATTAAAAGCCAAGCAAGTATCCAGACCAGGAAAAAATCGAGTACCACGCGACACTCGACGGTCGTTATAATGAAAACGGAAGGTGTATTATATAGGCACTACACTTCGCGTCTCGCGCATGCGCCTATGTACGTATATATATACACAGACACACACGCGAGATCGCCGATAAAATCCGATACACGAAACTTCCATACATCTCGCGGGCGATATACGCGTGGAATCGCGTTTAATTTACTATCAATTATAACCGCGGGCGACTTTACAACACCCGATCCGCGAGTGCAACTCCGTGTGCAGCAAGCGTGAATTTTAATTGTCGCGTGCGCACTGGAGTTTCGCCATTCGTCATCGCGGTTGTAAAATATTCGCATGGATGCTTGTTGGTGCTGTTCTGATTCGTGCGTTGTCGAGGATATAAATTCGGCGATATGGAATTTCACTGGAGTTTTATAAGAGTAGCTCTGTGTATACGGTTAATTGGAAACTAATTGTTACTTTCTAGTTTTGTGAAATTAATAGATGGTATATATATCATATTCTATGAAATATGAGTATAATATGTAATGCTATATGGATATATCTATAATCAAATTTTAGAGTTATATGACTTTTGTTACTATTTTTCACCATTTTTACTGTATATAGAATAAAATTAAATTTAATTGTACTTCCATTATAAAGTCTATTTTTAAAATCGAAATAAATTTCTCGTATAAATCCGGTCCAAATATATCACGACGCAACGGCGTTGTTCGGCCTTTCGAATTGTGGGAGCGATCGGAAAGGGAAACCGGTATACCGGTACCAGTGATCGTTCTTCGCTGTCCTTTAAAATCCGCGCTTTCGATTCCCGTTACGGGAATTTCATGCTATATATAGCGAAATTCATGCGCAAAAATTCATGATTTTATTGCAGTTTGAAAGTGCACTTGCTTAACTACTTTTCATTTTTTCTATTTCATCACTTTTTTCAACATGTAGTGCTAAAAATTACATGGCTATATTTTTGCAATCACTTTAAAGCTATTATATATACGATGTAGTTTAATTTTATTACTATGGCTTTTATTTAGAAATTACGATAAGTAATCAAGGACGTAGGAGTATTCGAAAACAAAATATAAAGCCGTCTAGAGTAAACTAGAGTGATAAGATGGACAGAAACTTTTAGTATCCGAATATATTCAAATAGAGCTAGAACCTTGTTGATTAGGATAATGACTTCTGTCAGACGAGCATGAGATAGAAACAAGTCTTTATTTATAGGGTATAAGTAACATTGGTTTTCTACTCCTTATTGCGTTGTAATTTTAAAGCTTGTTGAATCGCCATGATATGTGCTTAGATGACGTTTTTGAAAATCGAAGTCCAGATCTACGTTTCTTTACCCTTACTGCTTATTTGAATAAACTAAGACGATGATTATTTCAATGTCTATCTCGAAATACAAGATAAGTAATCGTTATACAAATGTAGCTGCAATCTTCAGCAAATAGAGGAATCTATTAGAATGCTCTGGAGTGCATTTCGTGCACAAACTTCGATGTTAAAGACGCAAAAACAATAAATAAAGTATGTTTACTCTAGTGTGTAAGTAGTACACAGCATCTGCAGTAGTTATCGTTACGAATTACGTACTTTATCGGCTCGCTGACATATATTGAGTTCGTAAAGATAGCAGGAAAAACTGCGTATGGGACAAAGTTTAATAAATGTTTATGGTTCTAAAACTGGTATATAAAAAAATATCGATCTTATTTTTAGACTAATACGTTATGATAATTTCAACTGCTACATCATCAACTAGCCGATAGGCAAATTAAACAATATCTTAATCCAACCCACAAACTTAACATTCACCTATTAAGTTTTCTTTCCCCAAATGCCGGAACTGCATGAGCAACTTCAATGAAAAAAAAAAAGCTTATCGAAATTCCCACTAAAAAGAAGAACAAACTCCAGCCATCTTAGACGATACATCAGACACACACACATACATAGAATCATTCAATTTTCGACGTCAAACACCCCCACCATCCAAGTAAGCGCCGCCATGCGTGCGCGCGAGTTTTGAAATATTTTTAAACCATTTCAAAACATCAGTACTTATATCAATTCCCGAAGTCAAGCCGGCGCGATAACCCCGCCGAAGCGACGTAATCTATTTAAAATGTGTACTGATTCACGAGAGTGAGCGCTGCTCTCTCACTCTGCCTCACTCTTGGCGGCGACGGCGTGCACTCAATTCGTCTCCAGCTGCTCGTACGTCAAGACGCCAAGAGATGAGATACACGAACTGGACGCTGTCTCTGGCTTTCGTCACTGTTTTCCTGTTATTGAGGCAATGGGTCGTTCAGGGAGAAACCCTGCATGGCCTCAGTCATGGCGGTTGCAATTTCAAATGTGAGTTTAACCCTTTTTTATAATGTTTTGCGAGGAAGTGTTACATTAAGTGTAGACGTGGTTGTTGAGGTTATGTCGAGCAAGTAGTTTTAGTACTTCAATAAGAACATGTATATTGTATAGTTCATGCGTATTAGTGTGAAAGTGTGTCTTTAATGTCACGATTCTACTTTTAGAAGTCATCTTTGATTAATCACTCACACGATAAATACATTTTAATAATCTATTTTCCTGTACATGTTTTTTGCTCGCAATCTTGTAACGAACTATTTCTAAGAGGTCATTACATATATCTGTTACAAGTACTTGGAGTGTATTTAATGTTATTCACGTGAAGTAAATATTATATTGCAAGAATCGCGCTGCGAAATTGATAATGGCGACGTAATTTCTATGCTGCTACAAGACGGTAGAGCGAGCGCGACGTGTAGATAACCGTGCTAATTACAGTTGCGTACTCGATCTTTCCTTGAGCTCATGCACGACGTTGTAACATTTATCAACTTGCGCGCACATGCGCCGTCGTCACCTAGTCCCTTACGCACGTGTACTAGGAATTCAAGTCTCGTATTTTTGCAGATAAGAAGCACGTGGAGGATAAACCCAACTTCTTCCTGATGACCAACACCGTACCGGGAATCTGTCAGATACACTCGGAGATGGAGAACTCGACGGTCAATTACCATCAGGATCGCAAATACGTTGAAGAGATAAGACCAGAGACCGTCATTGGAGGTCTCAACTATGACGCGCAGAATGGCACGATTATTTACTGGGCCAAGATCGCAAATGTCGACCACTCGCGGCTGTACAAGGCCAGGCTTAACGACAGTCATTGGGAACCGGTACTGGACCAGGACGATGACTTTCGTGACATGTCCTACGACTGGATCTCGAAGAATCTCTACATCATCATGGGCGTACGTAGCCTCATGGTAGCCGTGAACGTCGAGAAACCTTGGAATCCCACGGTCATTATGTACGACCGCAAACAGCTAACCAGTCTTGCGGTTCACCCCAACAAGGGATACCTTTTCTTCGTGGAGACAAGCTATTGGTATGGCGTCCAGAATAAGATATACCGGGCTCACCTCGATGGTTCTAATGTTATGGCCTTCAACCGTACTGGCAGTGACATCCGCTACTATATCGCCAGCCTTGTCGTGGATTTCTTCAGCGATCGGCTCTATTGGAGCGTACCTGGCATGGACAAGATCCAGCATTCTAACCTCGATGGCCAAGACGTGAGAACCATCACAGGAGTACATGTGTACTCAGGTCAGTTAGACCTGTCTTCGCGTGTCCTCGCCGTCGATATGCATTACGTCTACTACCGGGCGTCCAACGGTAACGTCGTCAGGAGAATAGACAAAACCAGTGAAGTCAAGGACTCGGATTTCGAATTGATGAATAGTGATGATGCACCTATTACTGAAATTATGGCTGTGACATTCAAATCCCAGAAGATCCGGAAAGATCATCCTTGCAAGGAAGACCGAGGAGGCTGTGACAAGTATTGTTTTGGAGTGCCACAGGGCACGACGATGAAAAGGGTTTGCAAGTGTAGCTTCAACGAGGATGTGGGTGACAATAGTGTGTCGTGCGTGAAGAGGAGACAGTCGTTTGGACACTATTAGTTAGGTACTGCTGGTAGTTGTGGTGGTGGTGGTGGTGGTGTTGATGAGTTTTGGTGATTGTGATTCCATCCTTTATCTCGCGTCGATTGACGATGATGGCAGTGCGAGTTTGTAAAAAAAGCGTGCGGCGTCGTTGATTTGCGCAAACATCGAAGTATAGTAATATAGATATTAACGAATAAGTCAATAGTGATATTATTTTTACATCAATGCAAGAACGAGGAAACAGAAAGGCTGACTTGTATTATATGAAATGATTTCTGTTTTCAGTTACGGTTCGAATTGGAAATGTGAATGTAGTTCGTAAGTGATAAATAAAATAAATCAATGTTACGAGTATTTCTTATAATAATTTATTGGTTTTCATTTAGAATAATTCCTTGTGCCATTGATACATGTTCAATGCTGAGGAAGTAAATTATTTAACGAATCTTAATTTATTAATGTTCTTTACCATTCTTCAATGATGTATGTATGCTCCCATACAAGTAATATGTTTCCAAATTTTTTGGCGTCAACGTTATAAGTATTAAGTACAAGTTTTAATTTTATATCATGTAAATTTTTACATTCAGTAACAATTTCCAGAATTTTTTCAAATAAAAAAAATTATTTTAAAGTTTTGTAAATATCATTTTTAAATAATGAATTAATAATATTTAGAAAAAAATAACGTGGTGAATGATATAATGAATCAGGTAAAAACGAAAAGCTCCATTATAAAATCACCAATAAAACAGTATACAAATAAAATAATCAAATCTTACCAAATCAACGATACATTTCCGGACAATCCGCACGAATAATAAAAAACCGCACTGTTACCACTCACAAAAGAAAACCCTCATCAAACCATCCTCGCAATTCTCCGCACACCTAGCACTCACCAATACACCCAACCACGAATCCGTACACACGCGCATTAACCGTCATATCGCGGCCGCTCGCTCGCTAGACAATGAACGCGTGCACGCGCGTATACACAGCGCCGCGCATATAAAATATCCGGGTTATCTTCGGCCAGGGTGTGCCGGACATTGCGCAGCTCTGAGAGTAAGAGAGCGAGAGAGAGAGAGAGAGAGAGTTGACGGGGGCGTCGACACCCACAATACAAGGCGCGGGACAATGAAATGCGAAGTGGAGCCCGCCCAGTGATATCTCTCCTGTACGATGCACCCGCACGCGCAGGCGCCGAGCAAGAGAGAGAGAGAGAGAGAGAGAGAGAGATTCTTTCGTGGTGCTGTTTTTTTTGCCTCGCCGTCGTTGGGACGTAGAGGTACAAGGTGCGCCATTGTGTCTGAGATTTTTCTTCGCCGCGCGGACGGGGAACGGGGGACTCTCGTCGATTAAGAGTGTATTTAGCGGAGTTTCGTGTACTGAGAGGCTGGTTGTGTGTATGTGTGTACGTGGTGGTAGACCCGTTGCGAGGAGAGCTTTTCGCTGAGTTATCTGTCAATTGTTTTAGAGGCGGGTTTTATGGATATGCTTTTGTTATAATTTCAGGAATTTCATGGAAGCTTTCTTCATTTCAGGTTTTGATTATCAGTAGAATGAATAGAGAATATGCGCGGTATATTTTATTTTTAATAAGAACTGATTTAATGTTACGAACGTTTGCGGTATCTCAATTATTTTTATGGTTCGTGTTCGACAGTTTTACCATACACCACAGATGCATTAATCACATTTGACACTTAAATTGAGATTTTTGCTTTTTTTATTTCACTGACATTTTTCTGCTGATCTTATTACTACTTTCTCTGATGCTATAAATAACATTCAATTATATCATTTAATCAGGTCAAAACATCTGATTACAAGCGCTAGCGATTAAAGAGCAAAGAAAGTTGTTTACGGTACTCACTCCCACCTCCTCATTTTTATTGTTGGATTATGTCAATTCCGTATTATTCTTGCTTTGCGTATGATGCAGAACAGTAATCAAAATCATTAAAATAAAATTACATACGCTAAGTGGTTTTTTTTACATTTTTTTTTGTCTCGTTACAAATTAATCTCATCATTTAAGCTTACGCTCTGTTATTGTAATAATCATCTTCTATACCTTTAAATATATTTTTGTATATATAAAAAATTTTTTTTATATACGCCATCAAGACTTTTGTAAACAAATGAAAATTTAGGAATGAAAATGAAAACTATAATACCAAAATAAGTATATATTTTTCACGTTGAAACTCACTTTGCATATTTATCTCGAGGAGTATCAGGATAAGAGGAGTGAATGGAAAAAAGAAAAATGAGTCTGCACAATGCGCTGAGGCGTCGCGCAAAATAAAACGCGCAATCACCCAAATAAGAAGAGAACGAAGAGGAAAGGCGGGTCCTCGTGAATATATATCCGCATGGTTTATTGTGCCACTGCTTCCTATATGCGAAGGTAGGCCTCGTAACTTATAATTCATAAATATATAATTTTTTTTTATTCGATAAAGAATTCACGTTCGCAACGAGGAAAAATTCCAAGCTACAATTTTAAAAGTAGGTTCTTCATACTTTAGTTTCCGTATTTTTTTAATTCGAAAACTTCGTCCACCAAATTAATTACTTTAGCTTCATCAAATTAGTTAAAAAATGGTAAAAATCTGTTTATTTATTATTCTATTTTCTAAGTTACGTACAATAATATATCCCGATAAAAGCCGCAATTGCCCCTTCAACATCCAAAACTACACACACACAAAGAAAACTACCAAATTTCTCGCGAAAAAAATAAACGATCCCCCAATGACGTCAAGTTCACTGAAACGCACCTCTCTGTAGTCCATGGTATTTAATTTAACCGATATCCTTTGCAACCTCACCGCATCCAAAAGAAAAAAGAACCTACCAGATCGGCAACAAAAAGATCTCTTGCCTCTTTAACAACACCTCTCTCGAAAACCTCTGCGCGTCGCTCGGTGTGAATCAGCCGCAAGGCGATCCCTCCGTCTCATGTGGGGGCGTTACGCGCGTCTCGATAATTTCACCGTTAATGCCGAATTAAGGCGCGCGCGTACGCGCGTGATTTACCGCACGAGCGAGAGGTTCAAGAGCTGATATTGTGCGACGGGGAGGTATAGATATATCTATACTAACGGGCGTGATCTCGTAAATTGAATTAAGCGTGCGGCGGCGGTGGTGGTAATTAGTGTATGGCGAAGTCACCGATGACGTCGGTTCGATTTTCGTATCTATCGCATTTACGCAGTATTTTTTATTTTTATTTTTCCGTTATGACATTAACTCATCACTTTAACAGCGAAGTAAAATATTTTTATTATACCATCGCTTTCGACACTTCAGCATCACGCGCTTATATATATATATAATATAATATATGAAACCTCTGCCGCGTTAAGTGAACGTCTTAAATTATATAAAAACAGCGCGGCAGGGGAATTTAAGTGGCAGCTCTGCTGACATCATAAAGAAGCCTCGCAAAGCTCATTCGATCAGAGCGAGAGCCCATAAGAAACACACCTATCAATGCAACACTTTGCTCTAGCAAAGACACAAGGCGCGCAGCAGCCTGTATAAAAATTCAATTCGTATATATAACCATACTATAAACTCGCATAGAAGCGCGATCGCGCGCACTCGGTTACCCAATCTGTCTCCTCTAAAAATAGAATTCTACACATACATACTGTATACTCGCGAATCATTAATGCGATTGTGTTTTCCGCGCTTTCCGCGTATATAAAAGCTCGCTCGCCGTTCGCTGTCATGTAATCGGAGTAAATCACCAATGTCGATGGAATAAAGCGCTCTCGGCCGCGCACGTATAGTACACGTACAGCACGAATTACGTAAGCACTGCTGCCGCTGCCGTCGTTGCTGCACACACACACATTTGTGCATCCTGCGCGCTCGAGAGCGGTTTCTACAATCGCCAAGCGCGCGAAGGAGTACAAGAGCGCGCGCAAGCGTATGTTAGTTACGCGAGCTGTTATCGTACTCGCGCGTGTATAGGCTGACGATTGTAGGAGTATAAATTCGAAGGGAGTGATTTTTTTCCTAGCTGGAGGAGAGGGAACAGAGGTTGGACGTTTAATTAGGCGCGTGCGTTGTAGGTAGAGAAAGAGAGAGAGAGTACACCCACGTTTCCGTTATTTGTATGGTTGTGCCAGAGGGAGAGAGAGCGAGAGAGGGAGATGTAGGGCTTAGGAGCGTATGAAAAGTGGAATGGAGAAAGGAATTGGTCTTGAATGAATCATAGGTGAATATATATATAAACACTATAGTTTCATGGAAACTTTTGTTGTAAATTATGTCTCTTGTTATTAATAAATTCTTATTTTTTTCGAAAAAATTAAAAATAGCTATATTCTCATTTATTTAATCATTATAGTTAAGTTATAGTTATTTCCAACAATCTCATAACAAATTGCCCTCCCCCATCCACTCATCCAAGAAATGAAAAAAGAAAAAAAAAATCCCATCCATAACCTCTCCAACCCGGAGCTCATCTAAATTTTAATACCCCACCGAATGTTTACAACAAATCCGTTACACACTGCAGACTCGCCGTAATAATGCTGATGAGGTTGCCGCGTAGCCGCCGCCGTTGCTGCTGCTGCTGCTCCCTTCGACGCTCGCGCGCTGCGGGACTTACGTAAGGCGCACGCGATCGTTTATGCGCGCAGGGGATTCGCGTATAGATATATACGTGTATATGTAGCTACATACTCGCGTTGCGCGGCTGATTTACAAAACTAGATGGGCATCGGAGGGGCTCCCGTTCAAATTTACGTTCACGCGCACCACACCGACACGTGTTAGTGTCCGGGGCATAAAGCACTTTTCATTGCAAGCGCGCGCGTGCGTCCTTATGCGGAGAGGGATTAAAGAGTAAAGAATAAGTATTTCGTTCTGATTTTGGCTAGTAATTTAACAAAAATCACAGTTTTAACCTCGATTTTCTTTAAAAAGTAAGAACTAAGATATACCATTGTCTATCGTGAGATACATTGTACACAGCATATACTATACTAATCTTACAATGTATTGAGAAATCTTCATTGCCATAACGCTCTTTTGAAAATCTCAGCATTCACGTCACGCATTATTAACATACCGCAAAAACCAGCACACCATCGCCCAATTATACTTCGCGCACGGCCATCAACCAACCTACTTTTTCCTCGCCTGCAACAAATCGCATAGAAAAATCTCTACTCGTTCATACATAACACTCATGCTCTCTTTCTCTTCTCGCACTCTAGCGAAAAACGCGAGGCATTAGCCACACCATGCGCGTCGTTGACGCAAGAAGTTTTCTCTCCCTCTCTCTCGTACTTTATTATAGTTTGCAACCTCACACGTATAACGCACACGCGCGTGCGGAAAGTAAAAAGGTCGAATAAGCCACCGATCTATCACTTACTCGCGTGTGTGTATCCACTATGCGTATAAATTCGCAAGCAAAGGAGAGGCGACGGATTAACGTATTACGGTTCTATGTGGAAGCGTAGGTAGTTTATGCGCGGTGTTGAATTAAGATGTGCAAGGAAATTCGTCGTTTTGCAGTGCGAACGCGCAGATGTTTTCTTCTTTTGGTAGGAAAAGAAAAGGGTGTGAGGTGTACATCGCGCGCTAGCTTACCTGACCGCTTGGTAGGATTTAAGCGTTGCGGGGTGGTCGTAAAGAGCACCATGTGCTGCTTACCTGGAGCAGAAAAGGATGAAGGTGTGTTAATTATATCGGTATTCGCGCACTTTTTACGTAAAATATTTTTTATTCATCTACATATTTGGCACTAAATAATTATATGACTATGTATATACTCGACTGTAACATATAGGACGCATCCAACAAATTCTTATCACCCATCTATCCGTACACCATAACCCTCTTATCGCCTTAGCCCTACGATCACAGTCCAAAGTCCGCGTCTCACCATCGTCAACATCTCTCGCGCCTGCCAGACAGCCTTGACGTAAGGCCGAAATTAATCGACTAAAAATAAACACACACACACATATATATATAAACACTGACTTTACTTATCAGACTTGGCCCCTCAGGCGTAATCCTAATCTCTCTTGTAGCGCGTCATAAACAATACCGATAAGACCTTCAGCTTACTCGTCGTCGTCCACGCCCGCTGCGGGATCCCCGCGTCTGAGAGTTATCTCTTAATTAACGAACGCGTGCGCGCGTCTGCGGGAAATACGGACACGCGCGTGCGTGTTTAATTTTCTCGTGTGTCTGAAAAAGCGCGAAGATTAATAAATATATATGAGCGAGAGGGTTGGAAAGCTGAGGTTCTTGTAAGGATCGAGGAAAAGGTTTCGTGGGTTAGAGGCGTATGGTGGATATGTATATAATGCGTGTAATAGGAAAGGAGATCGTCAGGGTTGATTCAGGCGGTCTGATGATCATGGTTTTTAATTAATGCGCAGTCGATGAGATATATCGCGGAGAGGAATATTGTATGGGAATAACAGAGGGAAGATTTCTTTTCGGCGTTTATAAATACTTGTGCTAAGTGTTTTCATCTAGATAATGGAAAAATATTTGCAAATTACTCATAGAACCTTATTTCCCAATTGAACGCGCTCCTGACATACGCAAACCCACCTACCAACCCATTCTACGTTGACACCTTTATCCCATCTCCTACTCGAACCACCTGCTAACTTCTTCCTCCCTCTCTTCCTCTTCTCCACCAAACAACACGCAACGCCGCGTAATAATTATTACTCAACTCGCGCGCGGCGCTCGCAAGTTCATCGGCGCACTCTCTGGCGTTGGGGTCACGCCGGAGGGTCAGCACGCGCCGGCGCACGGCGACCCGTGGGAGCTGCCGTCTCTCTCTTTCTCTCTCTCACTCTTCTCCTCGACGCGCACGCGTGTTCTTTATGGACTTCTTCGTTGAGGATGTTTTTCTCCTTTTCCATCGGCGGATTTGTTTAATCCACCTCGGAAGTGGATTCCAAGCCTATGGATTTATGCGAGGGGAGGTGTTGGGTGTGATGGGAGTTTTTCGGTTTAAGTGTGTAGAGGTGGAAAATTAATTTTTTCAAGTGGTATTGGAATATTTATTGATGTATTTCGATTGTACACTCTTTTTATATAAATTAGTTAACATAATATTTTGCTAAGAAATATTGCTCTGGACGCGAATATTGTAGAATTTCGACACACTAAGGTGAAAATATAGTTACTATTGCCATAATGTATAGTGCAAAATCGTTAGAATGATATTTTATAGTAAAATTTACTAAAAATATACTTATAATGCTAATAGTATACTAAAATATAGTATAAATAACAAATAAAATATGTATATTTTACTGAAAATAATAGAAACCGTAACTATATTTTTACAACTATATTCGATATAGTAGTAGTGACTATACATTTTTATCAGTGCGCATTATAAGTTTGTAAAAATTTTTACGGAATGAATAAATTTTTCATAAAACCTAACTGATAAATTATATATTCTGATAATTTTAATCTCACCATATCAATTAAATTTATATAATTATAAAACATGATTTTATCAACCTGCAAATCAAAAATACAACTCACGCCTTAAAATCTGTAATCTACGCGGTATAACCCTACATTCCGTAATTACTCGTAGGCAGCCTTTACGAATGAAGACCTCTTGGCAAAAAAACGACACGACCGCACACAATCACTCATCGCGATCGCAGCTCGCCATCCAAACAGCCAATTAGAAAATTGAAAATCGCTCGGTATCGCCGCACGTGTGTAACACGATACACATATCCTACTCGTCTCCGCGTCCAATAAAACTTGCTCTTATACTCTATACGTTTTCCGTGCACGTCGGGCTCGTTCATCACAGCCGTATCAAATTTTTCCGACGCGTCCGATTCGCGCGAACATAATGCATCACGCTTGCAAGCGCGTCTTATTACGCGAGCCGAAGCAAAACGTTCAAACGTGCGCGTGAGGATCGAAGAGCCCATTAGCACAGAGTTGCTATATAACGACGAGTTTTCGTATATAAGCGCGAAGAGTCTAATAGCGCGAAAGAGCTCCACGATCGTAGTGTAAAAAGAGCGACGATTTGCGCGCGCTCGTGTGTATGATGCGCAAAGGTGCAGGCAGCATACGCGGCATAGATGAGATGTGACGGTGAGGGGATTTTGAACGGTTGCTGATTGATGCCTTTTGTTCGTGGTTTTGTTCGAGGTGACGGTGCCGGCACGTGTGAGCAGCTGAATGATGATGTTTTAAAGATGTTCAAGGGATTAATAATTTGTTGAGGTAGCTGTAAGAGTGTCATATGGGTTGGAATTGTTATTTTATTATTTTGAGCTGATGACTTTTTTAAAAATAAAATAGGTTCATGGAAAAAATAATCAGTGAATTCTGCATTTCAGCCAGTTGATTTGACTCTAAAATGGCAAGTTCGTTTTACTTAAAAAAATATCAGTAGAATTTCCATTTTGAAATGTAGAATCTCCATTTTTTTAAGAGTAGAATTTCCATTTTCGAAAATATGGAATTATTACTTCGTAATACAGTTTATTCTACTGTTTTATTTCTTACACGAAAGAATTTTAAGAAACAAATTAGTAACACTATCACACTGCATTATAAAATAGGCGGTATTAACTTTACATAAGTTATTATGTGATCTAATTATTCACCAAAAAATAAAACGCACCATATACATTAGTTTCATAATCACAATAAGTAATGATTTGTTTAGCTTCCTTATTAGTCATACACACTTGACAATAATTCCACTACATTGCAAAACTTATAACGTATAAACCCAGTAACGCACAAATGAAAACAGCCGAGCAAAAATCTCGCGATTTACTTTACAGCGGAAACTGCGCTCAAACACATATACTAACAATACATCGCGTGGAACACGCGCACCGCGGCGAACTATCAAAATATTTCTAATCCTATTTTAAAATGTAACAACTTTCACTTGCGCAAGCCCACACCGCGCATTCCCCGTTGTAAACTAAGCTCTATCCACTGGTACATATACAATATCATTCCTAACTCACAGCGTATCAATTTCCACCTTTGCTTATATACTTCAATTTTTCGCACTATAGCGTTATACTCCCTACGAGTATAGATTTTTCTCTTTTCCCACCTCCACACGTCGCAGCACCTGTATAATGATTTTAAAATGAACATCGAAAGTAATTACGCATATAACCTTTTCTTTTGCGGTCGCGCGACGCTTAGCTAATTGAGCCTCATTTGGTGAATTATGCTCCTCTCTCGCAAAAGACGTGTGCATATATACATATATACCCCCGTGCGCGAGGAGCTAGAATTAATTACGTGAGTTTCCCCTCCCCCGGAAGTAAGCAACAGCCATCTAATTATAACTGGCCGTCGGCGGTGGATTAAAGTTACGCGCGTTTCGACAATAAATCGGACATTTTTCGTCCTGCGCGCGCAAGCGTCAGTAGGGGAGAATCAATTCGAGCCGTCATTGCTGGTAATGCAGTGCTCTCCGGCTAATTTGAATGATGGAAATAGACTCGCCGATGCTAATTACGAGAGTGTTTTGCCGAGGCGAGGTTAATTATATCGGTAGTTACTTTGACGTTCGACGCCATGATTATCTGTACTAGTACACGAAGATCGCTTTATGACTGGAAATTGACACCGCAGTTTTTAGCTTGGTATTATATACGTGTGTGTATGTAACAGTGTGATTCGAAGCCAACATCTAATGGTACTTATGAAATGTTCTTATAAAGTGTCTGGAATCATAATCTTTTGTGGGGAAAAATTCGATATATCATATAAAACTTACTTTTACAGTCGAACGAAAATTTCTTGTAATTATACTTTTTATTGGCACAAATTAAAAAAAAAATGACTACAACGATCTGATAGATTTTATTCGCCATTCTTCGAAACCCTGCAATGCTATTAAATACACTGTAATCTCACGTGCCTTTTCATTTTACAGCGGCTCGAAAGAATCCGCGTATACAGTTTTAACACACATATATACATACACTCTCTCTCTTCTCCATAAAAATAACAGCTTTTACATGTTATTCATCTCAATAAAATTCCTTTTAGGCCCGCTATCACCGAGTTCTCTTTTAAAATCGTCCGAAATCCAAGTGTTTCCAATCCCAATTACACCACTCCGCGTACAATGTATATACGCATATCTCTCAACTTCCTTCCAACCGTTGCAACATCTCGCAAAATTGCCAGCATCTCACGCCATCCTCCCTTCCCAAAAAAGAAATAAAGTAAAAAGCATCCGATCGCTCCAAAAAAACGCCAGTCCCATAAAAATCTTCAACACGGTAATCTTGCACACGGTGGACCTCACAGCAGTGCGCTCGCGTCTTATCTCACCTGCTTTTGGCCTCGAAATTATCACGCGATGAGCGTGTACAGCTTCCTCTTTCTCTCTTTCTCTTAAGAATTCGGCGCGTTCCTCTTTATCACCTACTTGGCGCGCGCGCGCGCGCGTGCGCGACGGCAGCCGAGGGCGAGCATTAGGAGCAAACGATATCGCGGCACGCAACTTCAGAGTATAATCCGCGAATTTTTGATCGTACATGTATATATATATATATATGCGAGATGTAGTGCGTGTAGTTTTTGCTTTATATCGTTCGTTAATGTTATTGGGAACACCGGAGTTGCTGCGCACGAAAGATCGGGAGACGAGAACGATGATGATATGTTATTACTGTGTATAGCGGGAGAAGTCGACCCTCTGCCACGGGAGAAAAATTCATGCATGGAGACAGAGGGTCACTTACACAGTTAAGACATTTCTTGGTTATTAGAGTATCTCATTTTCTGTTGTGAAAAGGTATTTGAATAATTTACAAATAGAAGTATATGAGTAAAATAAAATAAGCCGTTTTTATAGCTTTAAATTACAATAGTTTTCAAAACGCGTGCTACGAGTACGTATAATTTATCAAGGTGAAATGTTTAGTTAAACATCGCAGCTCTCGATAAGCAAAGTGCAGAAAAACGATACTCATGGATGCAAGTAATGCGTAAATAAGGTATATAAATAAATAATACAGTGAACATAATGTTTAAATTTTAAACTTATTATTTTTGATTTTCCGACAAAAAAATAGTCCACCAGCTGTCCCTGAAGTTTCATATTTATGTAGATATATAATTTCTTGGATTACTTGTTTAATGTAATATATGAGAACAGTATATTCGTAACTGGTTGAAAGATCTGTAGAAAAGAAGCTGCATTTATTGTTGAAATGGTACGAGGCGAGCGTTACTTTTAGGACGGAGATCGAAGCACAGCTGTAAGTCTTCCGCATAATTTAAGTAAGTCTCTTAAGGTGTGATATTGTAGTTTTACTTTACGCTTGAAGCACGGTGTTTTAGAAATTCCAAGAAGTTCTCAACTTTAAGTGCCTCTTGATTCTTTACTACTAGCCGTTCCCATGTGGACTTCGATCTCGGATCAATTTTCTTTAGTATCGTACGAACGATTAAAGTATCCAAGTACTCATCCACCGAACTCAAAGAATTTACATGATACATTAATTCGTTATAAAAATGAACAAGATCATTGCTGGAATTACATGGCGGTAATTCATATAGACCCTTTAAATGCATGTTTATAATTTCACCAAAGTTCAATTCTTGAAGTGCCTCCGTTTTTTCTATTTTTTTTAACGTCATATTTATTTGTTGCGTTGTATTTTGTTGTACTTCTGGATTTATTCTTAAACTATCAGTTTTTATTCTTTGCGCGACGTAATTTATTAAACTTGCGCATTGTTGATATTGTTTTTTAAAGTCTGTAAATTCAAATTGTAATTTTTCAAATTTCTCGTAAAATTCTTCCGATTTTGTTTTTCTTATTGAATTATTTTTATATGTATCGACATCGGTATTATCTTTAAAACATGACTCCATACGTTCAATGCTGTAGCTAAGTGTATCGACTAGTTGTGCTAAATTGTATAAATTGTCGTATTCTGACATTTTATATCTATTAATAATAAAATTTATGAAATATAAATTATAGTTTCACATAAAATTTGCTTTTATTAAACATAAAACGTTCCTTGTAATTCTTCAACCAATATTCAGATAGATGGTTCAAGTCTGTCAATGTTTGTCGTCTGCGTTGTTTTAAAATTTCACTAATAATATACGGATTTTTATTAAAATCCTTAATTTTCTTTACAGTACCAGTAACTACAGAAATAACTGTCTTTGTCGCGACAAAAATGCTTCTCTACTATTACACACGCGCTGAATTACTAGATTATCGGTTTATTTTGAAACTTAACTTGTAGGTTTACTAGTGTCGCAAAACAACACGGAGTGGGGGCAATTTCCTCAAATTCGTATTTATAGTATAAATAGAATTAATGCGTGAAGTCTGAAGCGATTCAATAAATTTATTTATTTGAACATTTTCAAAACCTTTTTTGAAAAATTTATGTAATTTGTGCATTTGTTTCTTCTGTCCAATTAAAAAATTCAATAGTTAGATTTAATAGTTAATAATACTCTTCAAGTTTCGACAACCAATGATTTACGAAAGCAACTCTGAAAAAAAGTATCCACTCCCAAACAATTCGGGTGATTTCTTTAAATCTCACAATAAATCATTTTTATTGCTAATCCAGCATTTTTGTAGACGCACCTGTTCACCTCAGAATTTTAAAGCACGCGTCTGAGCAAATTGCTTTCAGGAAATTTTTGGCGCTTTTCAAGGTGTGGCGACGGCGACGACGACGAGAGAATTGAAGGTTGCATGCAGTGGGGATGCGGATGCTAAGGAGATGATGAGGGGGACGCGTCGCTTCTGGGAACCGATGGTGCGGCTTTTGCCAAGTGATTTTTAAGGCGATCCGGCAGCATATCGACGAAGATAATGCGTTTATAGGGTGATTGAGGCTCGAGGTTTTGGTGTTATCGTCGAAAGATTTTTGGAATTTCGCCATTTACGAAAGTTGTAAGGAAGCGTCGTGTTCTTATGTACAAAGTATATATATATATAAATTGTTACTGTTATGACCGATGCGTTATACGAGAGTAAACATTTTAATGTTAAGTGTTCGAAGTCGTTTGGAAATGATGTTTTTGATATTTTTATGATAAAATTAATACACCATATATATATATACATACAATTGTTTGACACGACATCGATTACAGATGTGTATAGAACTTTTTTAGATGCCATCTTGCAAGCGTATTTACAATAACCGATAAAAAAATTGATAATCACATAGGGGTAAACGAAAAAGTTACACATTAAACGACCAACCATTAATTACACTATCTTTTGACCCTCTCTGAGACTTTTGTTCGCCGCTTATATTTGTCGTACGGTACTTTAATTATACAAGGATTATCAAAGGCTTTTTTCCCTCTTAAGGAATTTCGTTAAAGCAAAATTAAATTCTTCGCCAATGCCGCGTCGCCTTTATCTCCTAAATATATACATTGACCGAGTCGATAAAAAACCAAATAATTTGTAGCCTTGTATTCCTGACGATGTGAAGTAAAAAACTTCTGTTTATTTTCAGCGCTTCTTCAATATACAAAAGCGAATCCTATTAGATTGAGAACTCAACGTCTGAAATCTGCCGATGATTGAGCAGAAATTCAAATGCTCAACGGAGCCACGCCTTGGCATAGCGCTGACCGTAATCACCGCTGTATTGTTGTCAAATAAATTGATCACATGGATGTAAATGTAAGCTTTAGATAAGAGAGAGAGAGAGAGAAAGAGAGAGAGAGAGAGAAAGAGAGAGAGAGAGAGAGAAAGAGAGAGAGAGAGAGAGAG